>ML818590.1:102567-115307 GCA_009831015.1 Picea engelmannii | reverse complement strand
GTTCATGCTACATCTAGTGATCATGCAGGAGCAACCAAAGCCCAGATGACAGAGTTTCCAACAGTGTGCTCGAATACTCGGGCACCCCGTAAAACAAAACATCGATGTATCACAACCTGATGACTGAATCTTACTCATGATTGAATGATTGAGATGGAAATTTTGGTTATGTTATGATTGGGTGTAGTGGGGTTTCCATTTTTGGTAAACTCTATTCGAAAGGTTGTCAGGGAGGAAGTAACCGAATCCAAAATTCTAGGAGAAGTAGTTTAAGGAATAACAACCCAAGGTGGCATGGGTTTTCTATATATTGTATCTTTTCGATGTAATCTGAGTTGGAAAATTAGTATAGACAGAGGACTCTTGAATGTAATCTTTGAATCTGAATAGAAATAACAATGCAGAAGTCCATAATCTTTGAAGAAAAGATTCTAATGGTGGTGGTTTGATGTATTGTGATCCTATCTAAGTATGTACTTCCTTTTTCCTATAAATTCATGTATGTTCTCTTTGTTTAAATTGGAACATCTGACGAGTTTAAAATTCATCGCACGGTTCTTTAGACTCATCCATTTAAACTCTGTAGTGTCTTTTAAGTAAGTTAGAATTCATCTTTAATGGTGCTCGGGTTTTCCTGATGTGCTCCTTTCTTCCACCATACATGATGACATTTAAACTAAAATACCATTGCCTTTTTAGCCTTTATTCTCTCAAATTTTCATTTACTAGTCATGATTTCTCTCTCTTTCAGGAGGTTGACTCCATAGCCCAAAGTTCTATATTTCCTTGCCAGCAAAACCAAAAACATTTCCCAAACACATAAATCTAGCCGGCAATCCAAAGTCATTATCTTTCAGAGACTAGGTCTGAGAGAGAGCCCTCTCTAGATTGGAAAGGATAGTTTCCAATATTAAAGTTTGTCTGTAGGTTACCTTGGTACTTCGTTTTTGTTCATCCCAATTTACTGAGTTCTAACATCTTGGCATCGTTGCCGAGGAAGAAATTGAAAAAACGTTAGCTGGGAAAACGACTAAAGTTGTAGTTTTGATCCATGAGGGTAATAGTGGGTCAAAAACCTATATTGGTTGAAACTTATTTTACCCTAGAGACTTCATTAAATAGTATCAGTAGCATAGAGTACTGAGAATCAAAAATCCTGTCTCCTAAGAAATTTAACACTAGAGTGAACCATGATCTAGAGCTTGTAGCATCTATGTCTGATCCCAAACAAATTATACTCAAAGGAAAGGAAAGGATACCAAACTCATTATATTACATGGACATCAACCTATCTTTCCCCAAATATGGAGTAAAAAGAATTGACGACCTTGACTTCAATTTCCTATTTGAACAAACTTTATTCAGGTCCAGATCATAATCCTATTTGAATGAAATCATTTTCTATGAGAAAAAGTTCCAAACTTTGATACCAACCAACCCCCTGTGAACTTCCATAATCCCCACTTAGAGAATCCATCTGGTTCAAATCCCTCCTAGAATCATGGCCTCCAGGTTTTCCCCTCTCGCCTTGCCTGCCCAATTATATGATTTCCTTAGAATTATAATTAGAGAATTAAATTATACAATGTCGAAGTGATTGTTCCCAAAAACATTTATATTGGTTTAATAATTGTGTTGACCTGAAAGAGGTAGACCATGAGGATGAAAAAAATGATATTTTTTTCACAAAGTCTCTCAAGGGAGGTCATAAAATGGTTCAAGGCCCTTCAAGCAACAAGCATCCCTAATTTTGTAGCTTTTGAAACATTGTTTCTTGCCAGATGGGGTGATAAAAATAATCCTCTTCAGTTACTAACCTAGTACAATAATATAAAAATATCGCCAAATGAAATAGGGAAAGAGTTATTGGCTAGATTCATGAAATTTTATAATTCAATTCCCACAGAAGTCAAACAGCCTCCCGGAGCTGCCCAACTTCGATACGCTAATTCTTTTGACAATGAATTTTCCTTGTTGTTAAGAGAAAGGATATATATAATACATTAGGTGCTATTATGAGTGATACGATTGAATTCGAAGTAAATCTGATGGCATCAGGGAAGATCAAACACAATTTTGACAGAAATGGGAAGAAGCCCCAAGAGGACATGTAACCCTCTACGTCTCGATAATCAGACGAAAAAATTGACTTGATGATGAGGACTATGGAAATACTCATGGAAAGGATATTCGTCGAGAACAAGCCTTCCACCAGGGAGAAAAATGATTTCAATCCTAGAAATCAAAATTTTAGAAGAGCCTCAGTCTCGCGGATCAGGAAAAGAGACCAGATAGATCAAGGTGATCAGTAGATAAGACCTCCTTTCCAAAAAAACTATGCAAATGAATATTTTGATCAAATAATCCAAGATCAAATGCATTATTGCGGTGATACAAAAACATATGTGTTCTTAACAAAATGATACCACTATCAATTTATGGATGTGAATGATGAGATTATGTTGGAGAATGATGATACACTATCATTGGAAACAAAGGAGTTTAGGAAAGGATACCACATTTCTATTATACAGTTTCAGAAGCCGTATAACCTCAGAAGTAAAAATTCGCCTGCAGAGCTTCCGAAGGAAAATCCCACAATGGAACCTCAGGTGAAAACTCCTTCTTCAAGCAAAACTGAAGAAAGATAATTCAACAAGGGATGTAATGGAGAAAGGAAAATAAAAGGAACAATCCCTAAAGAAATCACCTGAGGAAAGAAAGGAAATGGTCATCAAAGAGGTATAAAAATCTCCTCCTCCTTTTAATTTTGAAAGAGAAATGGATAAAATCAAAATATTTGTTCCGTCTAATGATCTAATCAAGAAGGGAGAGTATAGAAATCATATCATTAAAATGTTAAAGATGGAAGAATCTCTCGACACCTTGAACATCCAAGACGACCACCCTGCCATCTTGTTTGGCCCACACATAGAATAAAGTGATGGTGTTGATGATGTTCCTCCTTTCAATGTCATCCTTAAAATTCATGACATGACCTTACATAATTCAATGTTAGATTTGGGCGCATCGCATAATCTCATGCCCAAGGTTCTCATGGATGAGTTAGGATTGGATGTTACAAGACCTTATAAATATATTTTCTCTTTTGACTCAAGAAAGGTGAAATGTTTGGGTTTGATCAAAGACTTGGTTGTATCATTTTCTCAAATCCCATCAAAAAATTTAGTCATGGATGTGGTGGTTGCCGAAATTCCCCCAAAATTCAGCATGTTTTTATCTAGATCTTGGGCCGCAAAATTAAAAGGAACCTTGCAAATGGACATGTTGAATGCTACTATCCTTGTTTTTGGCCAATAAATGAGATTGTACTGAGAAGTGATGCTCAAGTAAATGGTGAGTAGAAAAATCCAACAAAATAATCATCATATTTACTCTCTCAACACCAAAGTTGGACCCTCTATTTTGTATAATGACTTAAGTTTTGAAGAGGGGAAGTCAACAGCTGTCATGACTTTCAAAGACAAAGCCAAGCATCGAACAAAGGAAATTACAAATCAGAGAAACAATGCGGAAAATGAAATGTTGAATATGAGATTTGATGGAGCTGTCAGTAGGGAGGGAGTTGGAGCTGGTGTGTGGATTAACCCTCCCAAAGAAGGTACAAAACTCTATTCTTACAAGCTTTCTTTTGATTGTACAAATAATATGGTTGAGTATGAGGCACTGATTTTGGTTTTGAGGAATTTAAAGGAATTGGGTGCTAGAAGGATAGTTGTACATGGAGATTCTGAGCTCATAATTAATTAGGTTGTTAGGGTCCTAACCCGCACATAGGTAGATTAATATATTCGGATGTAATAAAGGTCAATATTAATAAGGCCTTTCAATAAAATAGAATAAGGCAGATGTAAGAAGACCTAATAGAATATTCTTCTTCTAGAAGGATCTTCCTCTAGATGCTTCTCTTGATAGACATATTTAGTATAAATAAGGGTCGAGGGTATGAAAACCCTAGCTTGGAGATTATTGTAACAAAGCGTTGCTCGATTGGAGGTTGCCCCCTCGAAGAGGCCTGTGAACATTTCTTTCTGAATCAAAGTGTTATTTATGTTGTTGTTCTTATATCATTTATGTGTTATTGTGGAGATTATGCTGGATATATTATTGTTATTCTGCCATTTCCAGCATTTTATTTCTATTTTGCATATTTATTATATCTGGTATCTTGCAAGTGGTATCAGAGCACTTTCCTTGGCAAAAATTATGGGAATTTGTTTTTCAGGGTAGAGACGTATTTCGACGTCTTTAAACCACAAAGATCTGTCGTTATGTTCATAAACTAGTAGTTGAGGGATTCATACACACGGGAAATACAAGTGGCTCTTAAGCACACATCTGTTGGCCACCCTTGTAACCCCTGTTGGTACCCCTTCGAGTGGTAGTGCATCAGACAACACTTGTGTACAGATCAGCCTAGATTTCCTGAAACCCTCTTTAGATAAACCTATCGGCTGCCAGACTTCTATAGTGTCACCAAGAACAACACTCGGAAAGATATTGTCTAGTACCTGGGTAGTCGGGTAGTACGGCTAAGGGTACGATCTATCCTCCTTAGTTAGTGACCTGAGATATTGGGCCAAGTACTACTATTGGACCTCGCACATATATCAGAGAGCTATAACATAGGGAAAACCCTTGTCTATAGAACCCTTGAATACATAACCCTTGGGGGACAGAAACATAAACAAATTAGAAACATACCAGATTTATTGTCGTGCAACTGTGTTTGGGTTGCCAAGTAAATACATATCTCTTTTTGGTTAAGCATTTGGGGATTTCATCACTGCAGTATCCTTCAGACTAGAGTATAACTCTGTAGGTGTAAAAAAAAAAAAGTCTGGAAATTTTGTCACCATTATTTGAGACCTATTCCATTGGATTCATTTCTCCGCTCTTATCACTTTCATCCATATCATTTTTCGACAAATATTTTGACCCCGCTCGCCCCTTTTCAGTTCACCCATCCTCATGGCCCATACCCATAGAAAAGACCTAGAATCTCGCTTCAACACCATGCAATATGGTTTCCTAGAAACCCAAAAAGAAGTAAAACACCTCGGTTCTACTATTTCCTCCATCGATTCGTCCATCAATTCTACCATAAATACAACCATGCAGTCCTCAATGGAGGAAGTCAAACAAGAACTGACCACCCATCTTGAATCTGTCTTTGCATCACTCTACACCAAACTAAAGATCCCTACAGATGACCATTTATGTTAAGGTCCTAACCCACACATAGGTAGATCAATGAATTCAGATGTAATAAAGGTTAATATTAATAAGGCCTTTCAATAAAATAGAATAAGGCGGATGTAAGAAGACCTAATAGAAGCTTCCATTTCTAGAAGGATTTTCCTCTAGATGCTTCTCTTAATAGACATATTTAGTATAAATAAGAGTCGAGGGTATGAAAACCCTAGCTTGGAGATTATTTTAACAGAGCACTTCTTGATTGGAGGTTTCCCCCTCGAAGAGGCCTGTGAACATTTCTTTCTGAATCAAAGTGCTATTTTAGTTGTTGTTCTCATATTATTTCTGAGTTATTGTGGAGATTATGCTGGTTATATTACTGTTATTCTTCCATTTCTAGCATTTTATTTATGTTCTACGTATTTATTATATCTGGTATCTTGCAAGTGGTATCAGAGCACTTTCCTTGGCAGAAATTGTGGGTATTTGTTTTCACGATAGAGACGCATTTCAGCATCTTTAAGCCACAAAGATTTGTTGTTACGCGCATAAACCCGCGGTTGAGGGATTCATACAAGTAGGAAATACAAGTGGTTCTTAAGCGCACATCTGTTGGCCATCCTTGTAACCTCTGTTGGTACCCCTTCGAGTTGTAGCGCATTAGACAACACCTGTGTATGGATTGGCCTAGATTTTCTGAAGCCCTCTTTGGATAAACCTATCGGCCGCCAGACTGCTATAGTGTCACCGAGAATAGCACTCGGGAAGATACTCTCTAGTACCTGGGTAGTCGGGTAGTACTTCTAAGGGTACGGTCTATCCTCCTTAGTTAGTTCCCTAAGATATTGGGACGAGTACTACTGTTGGACCCTGCACGTATATTAGAGAGCTATAGAACAGGGCAAACTCTTGTTTGTAGAATCCTTGAATACCTAACCCTTGGGGAACATAAACATAAACAAATTAAACTGGTCAGATCTATTGTCGCGCAACTATGCTCGGGTTGCCAAGTAAATACACATTTCTTTCTAGTTAAGAATTTGGGGATTTCAACACTGTAGCATTCTTCAAACTGAATTATAACCCCGCAACTGTAAATAAAAAATAAAAATAAAAAGTCTGGAATTTTTTTCACCATTATTTGAGACCTATTCCATCAGATTCATCTTTTCTCCCTTATCACATACATCCATGTCATTTTTCTGCAAAAAATTCTGACCTCGCTCGCTCCCTTTTCAGTTCACCCATATGGTTAAGAACTAAATACCTAAATAAAGAAATACCACAAAGATTCAGAGAACAATATAGAAAACCACAACTTTATTATAGAAACCCTTGAGTTAGGGTAACACCGTACAATGGATCCTATTATGGAAGGGATCCTCTCCTGTTCACTTGCCTCTTCGAGGCGGCATCCTCCTAATGAGCTTCAGCTCTAAATACAATAATTCTATTCATGTCTCATTACATTTATTGAACCCCTTTATAGAGTGCTACCATCACCTAAGAACATTCTAGAGGAGGAATCTTCTAGAAGTAGAACCTTCTAAGAAGTCCTCTTACATTTATTATATCTGATTACCCATTTATTATATCTAACTACCATAGTGGGATTTATTTAATAATATAGTGGACCTAGTCCACCTTACATTGAATGACCTCCACTATTATCACTATGGGCCCTCTGCCCCCCCGTCCCCCCACTACCTCTCTAGCTACCTTACATTCCATTTCCCTTATGAAAGTGTTGTCCTCAATGCTTGATGTACAACCATATACCAGGGCCCCATGGATAATTGTGGACCATAATGTTGAAGAAGACTGAAGAACCAAGGTCCCATGTAGAAAGAAAATCCACCATGATGAAGTAGTCCAACCACCATTGTAAGCCCAGGTCCCATGTCCAAGTGCCCATGTGAACTCCCCGTGGAAGATTTTGGAACCCAATAACCAACTCCAAATGATGCTCCAAAGACTAACACCTATCATGTGGATCCAAATAAGAATATCCATGCACATAGTGGAAAAGGGTAATAGCAAAATCTATAAGGAATAATACCACTGTAGAATATGCAGATTGAAAGTTGGTAACTAGCTCATGATGTGGGACATTGATGTTCTCTATAGAAGGTGGAGTAGAGTCATCAAATAAAATATGGAAGTGGTTGCCATCCCAGAAATGACAACTATCCATATATCAATCACAATCATCCTCAAAATCATACCAAACATATATTTCTTGATTATATTCATCCTTGATGTCTGTCATAAGAACTCTCTCATGCATGTTATCCAATGAACTACGAAAACTATTATTGAGGCCATCTGCAAGGTCATGAAATTTGTCATGCAATGTGTCACACAGTGTGTCATACAATTAAGATTTGAATGCTTTAAGAATTTCTTTGAGGTTTTGAGAAGAAATAGCCATCTGAGCACCCTATGAACCCTTTGGTCCTGCAACCGTCATGAAAAAACCCAAAAAAATAGAACAATAAGTTACAATAGAAAATCGCGATTTTTTCTTAAAAAACCCTAAAAAACTGTTGAATTTAAAATGCTCATAGCTTCACTTCCCGGACTCCGTTTTGGCTGATGTTTTTTTTGAAATTGGGTGAAATTGTGAGAGGAACTCAGATATATAATTTGTCTTAGAAAATTTGGCCTCCAACTGCTACATAAATAAAAACAAATCGTGCCTCCGTCCACGGAAAAAACCCTGAAAATTTGCAGATTGTAAAACTTCAATATCTTGACCTTCTGAACTCCGTTTCGGATGATTTTGTTTTTCAAATTGGGTGTTTTTATGAGAGAAAATCAGATATACAACCTGTTTCTACAAATGTTTCATATAAATATACCCAAAATTTCTGGAATTTTGCGGCCCTCTTTTTTCTTCTCCGAAAACAAAATCTGCAAAAATAAAAAATATTTGCCCACAATGTCTGCCAAGGAAAGTGCTCTGATACCACTTGTTAAGAACCAAATACTTGCATATAGAAATACCACAAAGATTCAGAGAACAATATATAAAAACACAACTTTATTATAGAAATCCTTGAGGTAGGGCAACATCGTACAATGGATCATATTATGGAAGGGATCCTCTCCTGTTCACTTGCCTCTTCGAGGGGGCATCCTCCTAATGAGTTTCAACTCTAAATACAATAATTCTCTTCATGTCTCATTACATTACTTGAACCCCTTTATATAGTGCTACCATCACCTAAGAACATTCTAGAGGAGGAATCTTCTAGAAGTAGAACCTTCTAAGAATTCCTCTTACATTTATTATATCTAATTACCCATTTATTATATATAACTACAATAGTGGACCTTATTTAATAATATAGTGAACCTAGTCCACCTTACATTGAATGAACTCTACTATTATCATTATGGGCCCTCTGGGCCCCCCCACTACCTCTCTATCTACCTTATATTTCTGTATGCATCTATCACTCTGCACCAAACTCAAGATCCCTACCAATGACTCTTTTCCTGATGCACATACAAAGACTAAAGGTGAAACTTCTTCCCATTCCCATACATTTCATCCCCATCACTTTCAATGGGACATAAGCCTTTCGCGGTTGGATGTAACCAAATTTGATGGCTCAGACCCCATTGGTT
Organism: Picea engelmannii; assembly: GCA_009831015.1. NCBI lineage: Eukaryota > Viridiplantae > Streptophyta > Pinopsida > Pinales > Pinaceae > Picea > Picea engelmannii. Next base: position 106,457 of record ML818590.1, on the reverse strand, counting down.
GGGTCACCCAAATGGAACATTATTTCTCTCTCTACAAGATTACAGATGACTTGTTCAAACTCCGGTATGGTGTTCTCCATCTAGATCAATAATGATGGCAATGGTGGCAATGGAGAAAAACTTCTCGTCAAGGGTATATTGCTTGGACCCAATTTTTGACTGAGCTTTATGAATGCTTTGACACTGACACCAACCATTTGGGTTGTTTGACAAAATTGAAACAATCAGAAATAGTAGAATACTTCATAGCTGCATTTGAGCGCCTAGATTTTCGAACAGAGGGCATGAATGATGCTTTCTTTCGAGAGTGTTTTATCATTTCCCTCAAGGAGGAGATTCAGGCCCATGTCCTCATGGATCGATATGGGATTTGGGTGGAGGCTACTAAAAAAGATAAAGAAGCACAACAAATTGTTTCCTCTCAAAATCGTAATCCTTCCTTTATCCCTCGCCCTAAACTAGTAAACCCCACTACTCCCTCCGCCCCATTAAAGAGCCAAAAATTGACCAGGGATTAAATGGATGAACGCCAACTCAAAGGCCTCTATTATAATTGTGATGAAAAATATTTCCCGGGCCACAAATGTAAGGAACAAAAGATTTTTATGGCCATCTCTGAGGATATTCCGGAAGAGGATTTTGCAACTCCACTTGTGCCCGAGTCACTAGAAATCACTGACATAAACCCTTTCTCCGACTCTCCCAAAGTGGAACCGATCATTTCCCTCAATGCTCTCACTGACTTATCTACCCCCCAAACCCTCAAGTTAATCGGTTACATCAAGCACTGAAAGGTCATCATTCTGGTTGATAGTGGTAGCACCCACAATTTTATTCATCGACGCATTGCCCAAGAAACCCATTTCTACATCCATGCTATTAACAATTTCCAAATCATGATTGCCAATGGTGGTTCTATGAAATGTGGAGGGCGCTGTGAAAATGTGCATCTCCAAATCGGTGACTACCACTTAAAATCACATATGTTTGCTATTGACATGGGCGGTTGCGACATTGTGTTGGGTGCAGTCTGGCTAAGGACTTTGGGTCCCACTCTCATGGATTTTCAGAACTTAACCATGCAATTCAACCAAGAAGGCCACCAATATAAATTCCATGGCTTCACTATTGGTTCACCTAAGGTCATCAGTTCCCATCGCATGGAAAAGCTGCTCAAAAAAGGTCATTCTAGTGTCATTACCCAAATCCATGCCATACAAGCCACAGAGACACCCCAAGTGCCCCAAGACCTCTAAGCCAACCTTTCTAAATATCAAATGGTATGTTCCACTCCCCAAGGACTCCCTTCTTCCTGTGGTGTTTATGATCATTCCATTCCCCTTGTCCCAAGAAGCCTTTCCCCCAATATCCATCAATATCACCACCCCTTTGCACAAAAAAATGAAATTCAGAAAATGGTCCAGGAACTCCTTACTGCAGGCATCATCTGTCCTAGTACAAGCCCTTACCCGTCTCCAGTCATCATGGTACTAAAGAAATAAGTTTCTTGGAGAATGTGTCCTGACTTTCGTGCTCTCAACAAACTGACCATCAAAGACAAATTTCTCATTCTTGTCATTGATGACCTCCTGGATGAATTGAGTGGCACCCAATTCTTTACCAAACTTGATCTTTTCTTGGGCTATCACGAGATACATATGAAAGAGGACAACATTCCCAAGACAACCTTTCTCACTCATGAGGGCCACTATGAGTTTTTGGTCATGCCCTTTGGCTTGTGTAACGCCCCCTCCACCTTCCAGAGCCTCATGAACCATGTCTTCCACCCTTTTCTCCGTCATTTTGTCTTAGATTTATTTGATGATATCCTCATATATAGAAAAACCTAGACAGACCATCTTACTCATGTGGATCAAGTTCTCCACCTACTCTCTCAGCACCAAATTTTTCTGAATTATTCTAAATGTGCTTTTGGTGCCTCAAAAGTAGAATACTTAGGTCATCTGGTGGGAACGGATGGCATCAGGGTGGACCCGAAAAATATTGAAGCTATGAAAGACTGGCCGCACCCAAAGACTCTCAAAAGATTGCATGGATTTTTGGGCCTAACAGGGTATTATCACAAGTTTGTCAAGAACTACGGAAAGATTGCAGCACCTCTCATGGCTCTCCTAAAAAAGAACTCTTTCACTTAGACTCCAACAGCTTCTCAATCTTTTCAAACCTTGAAGACGACCATGTGCACCACTCTGGTTCTGGCCCATCCCAATTTCACAAAGACCATTATGTTGGAATGTGATGCCTCAGGGAAAGGAATCGTCGCTGTCCTTATGCAAGAGGGTCAACCTTTGGCCTTCACTAGCAAGAAACTGTCTGAAAGGAATCTAGGCAAACCCATTTATGAAAAGGAAATGTTGGCAATTTTGCATGCCGTTGAGTTGTGGAATCCTTATCTATTGGGGAAACGCTTCCAAATTAAGACTGACCATCAAAGCCTCAAGTACTTTCTGGAACAAAACATTTCCTCCGAGGAGAAACAAAAATGGGTGACTAATCTCTTTGGATGTGATTATGAGATCATTTACAAGAAGGGCAAAGACAATGTCATGGCAAATGCACTGTCCCAGAAATATGATGACGAAGGATCCCTTTTCTCTCTTTCCTTCATTGTACCCGATTGGCTCCAAGCTATGCGCTAGGAATGGCTTCAAGATCCCAAAAGTTTGCATCTGATCCAACAATTGCAGAACATGGCTCTGGCTCCCCCAGGGTACTCCTGGCTCTAGGATGAGCTTCGATACAAAGGCCGCTTGTATTTAAGTAAACAATCCAAGATAAAATCCACGGTCCTTTATAAGATTCATGCTACACCCACAGAGGGGCACTTAGAGTTCACCAAAACATATGACAGGGTCAAACATTCTTTTTTTGGGGATGGTATGAAATAGGAAATCCGTAATTTTTTCACTGAATGTGAGGTGTGTCAACGCAACAAGGGAGAAACAGAAAAATATCTAGGCACCCTCCAGCCACTTTCGATTCCCCCTGTTATTTGGAAGGATATCTCTATGGACTTTATTACAGGATTACCCAAATTGGGGAATAAATCAGTCATAATGGTGGTGGTGAATCACATTTCCAAGTATGCTCATTTTTGCGCTCTTCACTACCCATTTACTGCATCCACAATGGCTCAAATTTTCATGGACTAGGTCTTCAAGCTTCATGGCATGTCGCACTCTATTGTTTCTGATCGTGACCCAACTTTCACAAGAAATTTTTGGAAAGAACTGTTTAAGATACAAGGCACACAATTGCATCTCAGCTCAGCTTATCATCTCGAGATGGATGGTCAAACAGAAGTTGTCAAAAAGTGTTTGGAAACATATCTGAGGTGCTTTTCCTTTGAAAAAAAACACCAGTGGGCTCAATGGTTACCCCTAGATGAATGGTGGTACAACACTACATACCATACAGCCACTCGCATGACTCCTTTTGAAGTGGTGTATGGACATAAGCCGCCTTCAGTTCTCTCATACTTACCGGGTACCTCGAAGGTCCAGGTAGTTGACCAAACACTTACAATCTGATAGGATATTCTTTGTACCCTTAAAGAGAACTTGTTCATGGCACAGAATCGCATGAAGCAACAAGCAGATCAAGGTTACTCTGAACATCAATTTGTAGAAGGGGCTCAGATGTTTCTGCGACTGCAACCATATAAGCAAACTTCCCTCAAGGCCGAGCATTGTCAAAAGCTAGAGCCCAAATTTTATGGTCCTTACACAGTTCTCAAGCATGTAGGACAAGTCACATATCAGTTAGCTCTGCCCAGACAGTTGAAGCTACATCCTTTTTTTCATGTTTCATGCTTGAAGAAGGTGATTGGAACCAGGTGCCAAATTCAAACCAACCTTCTAGAGTTAGCT
>ML818590.1:83592-102467 GCA_009831015.1 Picea engelmannii | reverse complement strand
TTCTATTAGGTCTTCTTACATCTGCCTTATTCTATTTTATTGAAAGGCCTTATTAATATTGACCTTTATTACATCCGAATATATTAATCTACCTATGTGCGGGTTAGGACCCTAACAACCTAATTAATTATGAGCTCAGAATCTCCATGTACAACTATCCTTCTAGCACCCAATTCCTTTAAATTCCTCAAAACCAAAATCAGTGCCTCATACTCAACCATATTATTTGTACAATCAAAAGAAAGCTTGTAAGAATAGAGTTTTGTACCTTCTTTGGGAGGGTTAATCCACACACCAGCTCCAACTCCCTCCCTACTGACAGCTCCATCAAATCTCATATTCAACATTTCATTTTCCGCATTGTTTCTCTGATTTGTAATTTCCTTTGTTCGATGCTTGGCTTTGTCTTTGAAAGTCATGACAGCTGTTGACTTCCCCTCTTCAAAACTTAAGTCATTATACAAAATAGAGGGTCCAACTTTGGTGTTGAGAGAGTAAATATGATGATTATTTTGTTGGATTTTTCTACTCACCATTTACTTGAGCATCACTTCTCAGTACAATCTCATTTATTGGCCAAAAACAAGGATAGTAGCATTCAACATGTCCATTTGCAAGGTTCCTTTTAATTTTGCGGCCCAAGATCTAGATAAAAACATGCTGAATTTTGGGGGAATTTCGGCAACCACCACATCCATGACTAAATTTTTTGATGGGATTTGAGAAAATGATACAACCAAGTCTTTGATCAAACCCAAACATTTCACCTTTCTTGAGTCAAAAGAGAAAATATATTTATAAGGTCTTGTAACATCCAATCCTAACTCATCCATGAGAACCTTGGGCATGAGATTATGCGATGCGCCCAAATCTAACATTGAATTATGTAAGGTCATGTCATGAATTTTAAGGATGACATTGAAAGGAGGAACATCATCAACACCATCACTTTATTCTATGTGTGGGCCAAACAAGATGGCAGGGTGGTCGTCTTGGATGTTCAAGGTGTCGAGAGATTCTTCCATCTTTAACATTTTAATGATATGATTTCTATACTCTCCCTTCTTGATTAGATCATTAGACGGAACAAATATTTTGATTTTATCCATTTCTCTTTCAAAATTAAAAGGAGGAGGAGATTTTTATACCTCTTTGATGACCATTTCCTTTCTTTCCTCAGGTGATTTCTTTAGGGATTGTTCCTTTTATTTTCCTTTCTCCATTACATCCCTTGTTGAATTATCTTTCTTCAGTTTTGCTTGAAGAAGGAGTTTTCACCTGAGGTTCCATTGTGGGATTTTCCTTCGGAAGCTCTGCAGGCGAATTTTTACTTCTGAGGTTATACGGCTTCTGAAACTGTATAATAGAAATGTGGTATCCTTTCCTAAACTCCTTTGTTTCCAATGATAGTGTATCATCATTCTCCAACATAATCTCATCATTCACATCCATAAATTGATAGTGGTATCATTTTGTTAAGAACACATATGTTTTTGTATCACCGCAATAATGCATTTGATCTTGGATTATTTGATCAAAATATTCATTTGCATAGTTTTTTTGGAAAGGAGGTCTTATCTACTGATCACCTTGATCTATCTGGTCTCTTTTCCTGATCCGCGAGACTGAGGCTCTTCTAAAATTTTGATTTCTAGGATTGAAATCATTTTTCTCCCTGGTGGAAGGCTTGTTCTCGACGAATATCCTTTCCATGAGTATTTCCATAGTCCTCATCATCAAGTCAATTTTTTCGTCTGATTATCGAGACGTAGAGGGTTACATGTCCTCTTGGGGCTTCTTCCCATTTCTGTCAAAATTGTGTTTGATCTTCCCTGATGCCATCAGATTTACTTCGAATTCAATCGTATCACTCATAATAGCACCTAATGTATTATATATATCCTTTCTCTTAACAACAAGGAAAATTCATTGTCAAAAGAATTAGCGTATCGAAGTTGGGCAGCTCCGGGAGGCTGTTTGACTTCTGTGGGAATTGAATTATAAAATTTCATGAATCTAGCCAATAACTCTTTCCCTATTTCATTTGGCGATATTTTTATATTATTGTACTAGGTTAGTAACTGAAGAGGATTATTTTTATCACCCCATCTGGCAAGAAACAATGTTTCAAAAGCTACAAAATTAGGGATGCTTGTTGCTTGAAGGGCCTTGAACCATTTTATGACCTCCCTTGAGAGACTTTGTGAAAAAAATATCATTTTTTTCATCCTCATGGTCTACCTCTTTCAGGTCAACACAATTATTAAACCAATATAAATGTTTTTGGGAACAATCACTTCGACATTGTATAATTTAATTCTCTAATTATAATTCTAAGGAAATCATATAATTGGGCAGGCAAGGCGAGAGGGGAAAACCTGGAGGCCATGATTCTAGGAGGGATTTGAACCAGATGGATTCTCTAAGTGGGGATTATGGAAGTTCACAGGGGGTTGGTTGGTATCAAAGTTTGGAACTTTTTCTCATAGAAAATGATTTCATTCAAATAGGATTATGATCTGGACCTGAATAAAGTTTGTTCAAATAGGAAATTGAAGTCAAGGTCGTCAATTCTTTTTACTCCATATTTGGGGAAAGATAGGTTGATGTCCATGTAATATAATGAGTTTGGTATCCTTTCCTTTCCTTTGAGTATAATTTGTTTGGGATCAGACATAGATGCTACAAGCTCTAGATCATGGTTCACTCTAGTGTTAAATTTCTTAGGAGACAGGATTTTTGATTCTCAGTACTCTATGCTACTGATACTATTTAATGAAGTCTCTAGGGTAAAATAAGTTTCAACCAATATAGGTTTTTGACCCACTATTACCCTCATGGATCAAAACTACAACTTTAGTCGTTTTCCCAGCTAACGTTTTTTCAATTTCTTCCTCGGCAACGATGCCAAGATGTTAGAACTCAGTAAATTGGGATGAACAAAAACGAAGTACCAAGGTAACCTACAGACAAACTTTAATATTGGAAACTATCCTTTCCAATCTAGAGAGGGCTCTCTCTCAGACCTAGTCTCTGAAAGATAATGACTTTGGATTGCCGGCTAGATTTATGTGTTTGGGAAATGTTTTTGGTTTTGCTGGCAAGGAAATATAGAACTTTGGGCTATGGAGTCAACCTCCTGAAAGAGAGAGAAATCATGACTAGTAAATGAAAATTTGAGAGAATAAAGGCTAAAAAGGCAATGGTATTTTAGTTTAAATGTCATCATGTATGGTGGAAGAAAGGAGCACATCAGGAAAACCCGAGCACCATTAAAGATGAATTCTAACTTACTTAAAAGACACTACAGAGTTTAAATGGATGAGTCTAAAGAACCGTGCGATGAATTTTAAACTCGTCAGATGTTCCAATTTAAACAAAGAGAACATACATGAATTTATAGGAAAAAGGAAGTACATACTTAGATAGGATCACAATACATCAAACCACCACCATTAGAATCTTTTCTTCAAAGATTATGGACTTCTGCATTGTTATTTCTATTCAGATTCAAAGATTACATTCAAGAGTCCTCTGTCTATACTAATTTTCCAACTCAGATTACATCGAAAAGATACAATATATAGAAAACCCATGCCACCTTGGGTTGTTATTCCTTAAACTACTTCTCCTAGAATTTTGGATTCGGTTACTTCCTCCCTGACAACCTTTCGAATAGAGTTTACCAAAAATGGAAACCCCACTACACCCAATCATAACATAACCAAAATTTCCATCTCAATCATTCAATCATGAGTAAGATTCAGTCATCAGGTTGTGATACATCGATGTTTTGTTTTACGGGGTGCCCGAGTATTCGAGCACACTGTTGGAAACTCTGTCATCTGGGCTTTGGTTGCTCCTGCATGATCACTAGATGTAGCATGAACGTGGTGATTTGGTGTAGAGGATGTTCATTTGAGGTTTCTCATGCAACTCCAAGTGGAAAAAATGGATGGGAGGCCACACATCTCTTCCAAAATTGGCATGCATTTCTCTTACACCTACCCTTTTTAGTAGGTAAGTTTACAACATTTGCGCGATGAATATTCACCATGTAGGTGTCACATCATACTTCTTATTATTGGCAAGAAACATGATATGTAGGGAGAAATATTCCATGCCATGATAAAAACAGACAAAATGGGATTGTCTCACTCATGCCTCTAGCCTCACCTGCAACCTTAAAACTCTGAGTGTTTTTCTAAGAGGCCAGTTGTGTTTGTTCATATTCTTCACCTGTCTCCACAAGACCATGTTTACTTTCATTTTTTATTGAGCGCTGGAGAGAGTTGCATGGGTGTTATCCATGGCCAGTCTGCATTCCTTGGAATGCTCTGTGATTATTTATTTTGACACCCTTTGTTCCTCTCACAACTGAATGATTACATATTGTGCCTCTCTGAGCTATCTTTTGAGCCAATTTTCATTCCTCGATCAACTCTGTGATGCTGGCATTTCAATATTCCATTCTTCCAGCTATCTTCTTAATTCTTTGTTTTCTCAATACAATTCAAAGATAGCGATATGTTGCTTCAATTGTTGCGAGGAATCCTGAGCATCCACGTTTTCATTGCTTGACCTAGTCCATATTTCACCAATCCCCCTACTTGAACCTTGAATATGTTGTATCCGAACAACGTGCATGAGTAATCTCTCGGCAACAGACTAGGTGCACGGTTCATTGGGATCTTGGATCTCCTCGGGTTTATTAATCAAACTTGGCCTACCTCTTTTCTAGGGTGTTGGCTGGTGGGTTGAATTTATTTATTTTTCATTTCCTTTTCCCATGACATATTCCCTTATCTCCCATACACTGTAGAATGTTGTTTCCCTCACAGATAGAGGAATGTCTCCTTTGGGGTCTCTGGGGATGTCGGCCAAAATTAGAAATTAATCCTAGTATTTGTTCAACCGTCTCAATTCTTGAACCACCAACAAATTGATCAATGAAAAATGGGATAAATGTTTCCCCGGTTGGTTAGCCTTGGCCTGGACGATGTCTGCCATCATTTCCAAGATTTGATGCCAGAATAAAGGTAGATTCAAAGTTTTTTTCCCTATGAAGTGCATCAACAACTTGATGTGATATGGGTAAACTCTGTTAAACCTTCCTTCACAGGTGAAATATCTCCCGATTACCTTTAGGAGATTTTTTAAAGACTCCCAAAGGTACTGTCTTGGAACACCTTCTCTGATTTTCCCATTTAGGAAGTTGGGGTTGATAAAGTCTTCATAGAACAAAATGTCTAAAGTAATTCCTTTAAACAACTTTTCACCATGCGGAGGGTTATCCGTCGCAGCTAACAAAGTTTCCTTCATCACTCGGAAAGTGATTCACGCAATGGTCACGTAGAAACCATTAAAATTGAGGGTGAAATGTTCATCCAACTTCTCATTGTACCCTTTGATATTTTCACAAAAGTGCATACATCTGACCTGTTCAAAATATGCCATGATTTCTAGATATTCATTTATTAATGTGAGGTCTTGAGGCTCAGACCTCATGACCTTGCTACTTCTCTTCTTCCTTCTTATGCCTTGGGATGTTGTCATGATTCCAGTATATATATGTTTTGTGTGAGTGGTTATGAACGATAACACCCTCTATGCATGGTAAATAAGAATGACATACTTCGCAGAGACTGTCGGAAAGGAAGTGTTAGAAACTTTGTGAGACAAGAAAAATAAGCCATAGGAATCCATGGAGTGGCAGTAAGGTGCAATGGAAAATTTTGGTGTAGTAGGAGATCGACGTGGTGGAAAACAAAAATGAGAGTCTTGTTGTGGTAGGGAATTGCAATGAAAAATTCCAATGCGGTAGGAAAGTAGTGGGAGACTTGTCACGAGACAAATAATTTGGGCACAAAAAGAAATTTAGCATGACATGAAGAAGCTCCAAGGAAGAAAGGATGACCGCGAGAAAAAATATCCTTCGACATCCCAAAACCCATTACAAAAACCCTAAGGACACCTTACTAGGTCCACATAGCCCACAAAATGGGTGAGATCCATGATCTCAGCTCCTCTTGGGCGTTCTGTATTTGACCAGCCTATCGAAGTCCAAACGTTTTCCAAATATGACCAAGGTTTCCTCAAAACTTGGTTGAGGGACAACAAGCCCCCAACACTCACCTGTGACTCATCTCGAGTCACTCAGGTTTGGGAAATGTTGCTTTGAAGGCCTCAAGTTTCCTTGACTTGCTACTTCATCCGAGCCTCCTACTCAACGAGCTCCTAGATCATCTTCTTTGTAACAGGCCCTTCTAGGTGCTATTCCATTGCTGCAATCACTTGGTTCAGTTGTGAGCCTTGTCCCTCCATTTCTTCGAACATCTTGGAGGCTTCATCCTGTACATGTTTTAGCTTCTTCATGACTTCCATTACCCTGACCTGGATGGTAGTAATATGTTGTTGCACTGTGCACTATTCCTGATATCTCTTCATTCTTTCAACTACAGTGAGTAGCTTCATCTACGCCTGCATGGAGAATGCCTGTTGTTTCACCTCCTGTAACTACGCTTCCAATTTTCTTAGTTCTGGATCTTCTGCAAGGTGTTGATAATTCTGCGCACTTATATCACTCAACTATTTTCACTCTGAGGAAAGGTCCCTTATCCTTATTACTGCATTCTTAGCGGAATCCTCCCTCTGATCGGGTACTTCCTGTGGGGTGCTAGGTACTACTTGGATCTCCAAGTCTATTATCCTCGCTTGAAGTTGTTGGATGGTCCCAATGATATTTTCCACTTGAACCTCGATCGACTCTTGTTCCTCCTCTGCCAAGCCTGGCACAAAGTGACATACTTTATTCACTGCTTCTTTGACCGTAGCCCTTTCTGTGAGAAACTACTCCTTTTCTCTCTGTATCTGGGATTTTTCCTCTTGGATCATCGCTTGGAACTCTTCTTTCTCATTTTCATAGGCAGTTACATAGTACCGCGCTACACATAATTTCTATAAGAATTCCTCTTTCTCTTGTTTCAAGGCTTATATAACCTTCTCCTTCTCTTATTGGACTTTCTGAAATAAATCCTCTGTCAGATTTGCAAGTTTTATCAATTGGGTTGGTTCATCCCCCAATTCTGCAATCTGTGATGCAGTATGTACTGCACAGACCGAACAAATGGCTTGTTTTATTTCCTTCAGTTCCTACTAGATCCTTCCATACATCTCCTCCTACTTCTCTCCATATCTCTACAAGATGTCCTCAGAAGCATCCTCCATGGCTTCATGAACCAAATTGATGTCGTCCTCTGTGAGCATTGCTTCTAAATAGGACTTACTGATGTGGGTCTTCTTTCTTGCTGACGTTTTCTGTAGAGAAACCTTCTTCTTTTGTGGTGTTATTGTTTTAGTGGGCGGGATATTGAGGTAGTGTAGCTTGGCCTTCTCCTTGATCATCCCTTCCTCCTTGTACATCTTCTCCATTTCCTCCTCCTGCTAGCGAGCCAGAGCCATTTTCTTCAAAGACATTGTCCTCCTCATTGGTCTCTATATTCTGGACTTTTTCCTGCTTCTTCTTATTCTTCTTTGTCCCACTTTACTGTCTGAAATGATCGATTCAGGTGACCATGGGGATTCCTATGTTATTAGTATCGGAGAGTTCTGCATCAGCGCCAGGTATGAGGAACTCCTCCGGCCACTCCTTGGTGATCTGCTCCATGTCTTCATCTGTTATCTTGTAGTAAGACCGTAAATTTTTCTTGTTCTTGTCTCTGCGTGCAGTAATATAGATAAAATGTGGATCTGTGTAGAACTTTTCTATCGGTCTATATTGGTGCAAGGTGTGCGGTGTCATGCATGAAAATGACTCAATGGTAAACTTTAGTTGTTGATAGTATGCATGAAATACAATGTTCGACTGCCATTGCTTTGACATGTCATTGTTCTTCAGCAGAAGGATTTATCCCAACTGACTCCTGACTACTCTTATTCCCTTCAAAATGTACACGGTGAACATAGTGTACTCGTAGTCTCAAATAATTATATCATGGTTAACCGCGCTAGCCAAAGGTGGAATATAGTATGATAATATCGATGGGATCTGCTTTGCATTAGCCAAATCGTCACGATGCTTACTTCGTTGTTCAGTCGCAGAGTTAACACAACCAGAATGACATCCAATTGAGGGGGAATATTGCAGTTCCTTGGTCGATGATGCTTGGACACCTTTAGATAAAAACCTGTTGCCCATTAGCTTCTTGAGGACCTCCTCGACAAGCTTCTCTAATTTAGTAGGTTCGCCTGACATTCTTAATTTTAAAAGGTAGGTAGGGGTAGGAAAACAGATAAGTAGGGTATAAAAGCAGACAATGATGTCTAGTTTCTGATAGCATAGCTCGACACACAATCAATTCTCTTGTTATCTTAGTCAATCATGGGTGGAAAAAAGTGGTCTCGATGCAATGATGGAAATATTAAATAATAGGGGCCTCGTAACAGATTCTTCCAATGGGCAGGAATGCTTCCATGAATGCAAATCTTTCCATTATGGCATGGTCTCAACATCCCAAAAGCAGTCCATCTACCCATAAATGCATTTTCTAGTCATCTTGAAGCATCATTCTAATGGTCAGGGCACCTCCAAAGGTCATATTGCTTCACCAGGGCAAATTCCCATTCTACTCGGTCTTGTTGTTATAGTGAGGTTCAAATCATGTGAACCTGCCTCCTACGAGGCTCCAGTCTGTGAAGTCTTCCATCTGGTCTCTGTAGCTTCCTGTAGATTTTCCATCTTAGCTTTCTTTTTACTGAGATTCCTTGCCTTCTTTCCTATGATCTGAGTCTCTCTAACTATTTTTGGATTCCTCTTTCCATTCTTATTCTTATTTTCTCTTAGCGTAGTGACTTCACACTGTTGATGTTCTCTCAAAGAGTGTGAAGTTAATATCCATTCTCTTACTAATTCCTGGGTGGGTGTACTTATTTCTTACATCGATAGGTCCTTAAAACCTTTTTGCATTATTTCAACCTTGGAAAATAGTTTTCTTGTCTTCTGTTGCTTCGACTTATCCTCTCATTCTTCTATTAGTCAATCTATGTTTCTAGATATAAAATCCCTTAGTTCTTTCTTTTTTTGTTCTGTATTTTCTTCCTCTTGTTTTCTTATGATCTGATCCTTCTCAATCCAAGTCCTACCTAGCAGAAGTGGGAAAGGGGCGTTGTTCTCAATAAACTTAATGACTTCAAATTTCTCTTCAGTCGATGTTCCGTGGATAATAATAGGTATATTAGTAACTCTTCCACATACAATTATTATATTTCCCTTAAATAAGCCTATCGTTCCCAATGAACGTATCCCAGTGGGATTTCCTAAGATTTCCCAAGTGTCTTCTATCATAATATTCACTTGTGCTTCTTCATCCAAGACATAGTCTATGTCGAAGTCTTCTATTCTTGCACTTATGCGTTGTTTTACTATCAAGATTTTTGGTAAAATGACATATTTGTGCTCATTCATTGTTTCTTTCAACTGTACTAATATAGTATGAGCTTTCTCTGATTCTTTCTCTTTATGATTCTCTAACATGCTCTTAGTCTCTTGATTTTCTTCATAGTTTTCTTATCTCATGTTCATTCTTTCAACTTTAGAAATCATCCTTGGACAATCCTCAACCTCATGACCAACAATCTTACAACAAATATAGATAGACCCTATACTAGGGAGTTCCTTAGCAAGATGTCCCAACCTTATGCAGTTATAACACAATGTCATTCCTCTTTTTCTCTTTTATGTTTCCCAACTTCTTTTGTACTACGCACTAGGATCACAATGTTGGACCGGCAATATGAAAAAATTCTTTCTAGGTTCCTCCATCCACTTATTAGTCTAAAAATTCTTTCCATGGATAGGAATAACATATCTTTCTTCATTTCTATTATCTTTACTTAGATCAACGCTTTCTTCGAACTGCACCCTAGATTTCAGACTAGGACAAAATCTATTAAGCATACTTAAATTCATGCTTTCAAAACAAAAATTTTCACGTATCTTACTCTTATCAAAGCACAAAGATTTACCTATTTTAATAACTTACCTCTTTTCTTGAGATCATACTCCTTTCTTAGCATAGAGATTCACAAGTCAAGTAGAGTACTGCGGACTTCAACAACACATCTACGCACATAGCTTCTCACTTGTTTACTTCAGTTCCCAAAAATCACAGTCTCAGGTCCCGACAACAGAACCATTTGTTGGCACAGGGGAAAACTCAGGGTTCAACACTTCAACAGTGCACCAAAAAAACCCTAACTACCGGCCCTTTCGGAAACACCTGCGAAGCAGGTGAAGTCTCACCCGAGGTAGAAGTATGGGGGGTTACAGGACGCGGGTGTCTGTAACCAAGATGGGACACAGATCTATGATAATAACACTTCACAGAGTACTCTATTAACACTTAGAATATGATATTCATTAGTTCATTAGTTTTAATAACATCGCATAACATACCCTAATAGAGATCGGTGCATTAACAACAAAGATTAAGCACTTCAACCACTTAGAACATAGCACCGAGTTAGATCTAATCATTCATTTATATTTAACACAATAAAAACACTAAGAAATAATAGATCTATCTATCATACATAACATTCAAGGCACTGAGCAGATTCATAACATAACCAAGAAAGCACAAAGCAAACCAAAGACACAAGATATATGTGGTTCACCCTAGTGTGGGGCTACGCCCACCAACTGCTTCGTATTCTTTATTATTATTCAATCTCTTACATTATGGGACTTCTATGCACTAAGACACAGAGTTGAGTTTCGCATAGGACAGGAGATTTGTGCACTAAGCACTAGTTCCTCCTTCCCAAAACTAGGTCAAGGCACAAATCCAATGCCTCTATTGAGCACAAAGCCTTAACACGTACACAATCTGTTGCACAAATCACCCAAAACTACTTGCACTTAGCTACTACCTCTATCCACTACTCACTACTCTTATACAACACATTCGTTCTTATTTATACTTTTACAATCCCTTACAATAAGGCCTAATCATGGGTAAACCCATGGGACGACATCCCAAAACCCATTACAAAACCCCTAAGGACCCCTTACCGGGTCCACATAGCCTAAAACATCGGTGAGATCCATGATCGCATCTCCTCCTGGGCGCTCCATCTACAACTAGCCTATCGAAGTCCAAAAGTGTCCAAATGTGACCAAGGTTTCCTCAAAACTTGGTTGAGAGCCAACACATGATATGAGCATCATGATTTTTTACTTTTCTAACTTCATAATTAGGAAATGATGTTCATTATATCCATCAATGTGACATTTATCCCAATATCTTACCTTGATCTTTGACACGTAAATTCCCCTTTTTCTGATCGAACTCGATCTTTCGAGAAAGGGACCTTTACGAGTCGCACATGACTAATCATTACGCCCTTTCCTGACTCCAAGGGCCAGAACCGCTACTTGTTGATTTCAACCCATTCATTATTCAGTTCTTGACCTCACACACTTTGACACATGAACTATGACTCATCTAGGACTAACTCTAACTGTAAAAATTACAGTGCTAACACCAAGAAAAATGGAGGCAACACCATCCAAAGAAATCAACACAAGCACAAACAAAGTAAGGGTGGCGACCTCGAGGTAGGTTTAGAGTGACATGCAGTAATTTCACATCGTTTCCCACATTAATTTCCATCAACTAGAAATAAGTACGAGCGGACCCAATACTTCCAGCACATCATCCACTATATTTGCCATATAAGAATTTAATCCAAAAATCGAATTTGCCTCCCTACATTAAGCTCATAAGTTTTATATGTATTCTCAACACTTAGCACCAAAACATGTGATCCATATTATTTTTGGAACAAAATGAAAGAATATATAGTACAATGAAATACTCATGAAAATTTCTAGAAACAGAGAAATACAACAATACTTGATTTTCAATAATGAAAGAATTGTAAAGAGACTATAAAAATACAGAGTGCAATACTCGCTAGAATGGTGGAAACTTTATCTCTGAGAAGAGATGTGATGGCTATGCTCATTCATCAGAAGATAATTACAATGAGGCTTTGAAGGCCTTTTTATGATATGCAGGAACTCAAAATCCCTAGACATCCAAAAACCTAACCCTAGGAGATGAAACAACAAAAGCCATGTGGGCATCGTTTGGGTAAGTTAGTACATTAACTTCCCAGGGTCGTAACTTTTGCATACGATCTATGTTTTAGGTGTGTGATAGCCCGTTGGAAAGGTATTTTTGAGAATTATGCATTATGCCATCAAAATCTGTCTCTGCCTACTGTTTGACTATGGGAAACCAAAAACAAATTGTTTAGGTCCCCAAAATAGACCTGGAAGTACAACAAGATGTGATGACATGAAAACATACAAAATAAGCCAGTTGGATTTGGTGCGAGGCCACTAGTATCCACCTGGAATATGTGTAGGGTTTCAGACAACCCCAAAAGTGTAGAACCCACAATTACAAGGAAGTGCAGAATGATGTGTTGCACTAAAAAATGACAAGAGGAGCTAGTTGGAACATGTGGTTGGCCACCAATATCCACCTGGATCAATCCTCCCCCCTTAGGAAGAAATGTTATCCATGGCATTGAGTGCCCAGGGAAGAGGGGAAAGCATTTTCTGAATATGAAGCTTTGTGAACTGCATGCCTTGTTGGGGGAGTTGTTCTTCTTGTGTTGTGGAAGATTGTCACAAACCTGTTGTTGGAGGGGTTGAATATGTTCCACCAACCTGTTGTCTCTGGGTTGGATGGGGCATTGTGTAGGCCCCATTGTAGGTGAAGAAACAATGTCTTTTGTCTCTTTGACAATCTATATTTGTTGGATAGAAGGTGTTGAGGCTGTAGTGGTTGTAGTGGTCTTTTGTGCATCCTTTGAATATACTGTGAAGAGGATGAATTTTGCAGTATGAAAAATTACCTTGTGGTGTTTTTTTGGTGGAGTAGTAGTCAGAACTACCTCTGGTATCCTATAGAGATCACCTCCCAGAGTAATAATGGCACTAAGGGGTCTAGACTAATAGATAGCATGGTGTTTCCACATATATGGTTGGCCCAAAAAAAACATCACAGACATAGAGAGGGGAAATATCACACACTACCTCATCCTTGAAAGGATGGATGCCATAGGACAGGTGACACTGCTGGCTAATGCGAAGATATTATCCCTGGTGAAGCCACCCGATGTTGTATGGTTGCAGGTGTGGTTTTTTAGACAACCCCAAATGTTTGACGACCTTAGCTGAGATGATTTTATTCGATTTTCCATTATCAACAATGAAATGCAATGGGGTCCCCTTCAACCACATTTGTGAATGGAAGAGGCGCTTCCCCTCTTCAGGATCTACTGGTTCTTCTAGCTAAATTGTTCTGTTCGGGATAGTAGAAGTGGGGTCTGCATCGATGATCTGTCTATTTTCAATATTTTCTGGATCATATTATAAATCAGGTTTTGGCTCTGTGTCTTTGGCATCAGCCAACAATGACTTTTTTGAGTGACATTCATCGTTGTTGTGCCAAGGGATTTTGTGGAATTCACACCACTTCCCAATGTCATTATTTGTTTTTACTTTACCATTTTTGTATTGTGTCTTGGACTAGTTGTCTAGAGTTGTTGTGAGGGAAATCTCCCTATAGACTAGCAAATAGAGTTCATACTTTGCATGTAGATATGACCGAAGAGAAACTTCTTTCTACCTTCATCCCTAGATTTAAATCCCCTTTTCTTAGTAAATGCATGGAAAGATCAACCTACCTTGTTCCTGACATTTGATGTCGATCCTCCATTGTACTTGATTACTTGTTCGCAATACTCCTTCCAAAGCTGACCTACATCCAAGACAAGCAAAAACTATGCATGCATCCTACTTATATACTAACGGGTTAGAAATCCAAACATATACTAATCAAACTATAAAATGTTCATGAATTGGGACAGGAAAAGCATTTTCTTTATTACTTTGAATGAGTCAACTTACAAAGGTTGAGACCGGCCACTGCTCCATGAACATGATCCTGGGCTCCTCTTCTACTGCCCTCCAACTGCTTTGCTTTGAATCTCCTTTGGCACAAGGAAAGGCTAAAGGGTTGGGACAATGGGAATACGTAAATGGGCAGAGTTTCTTTGCTATATTTTTCCTTCTCCAAATGGGACCCCTACCCCTTCTTTTATAGGCTAGAAGGAGCTAGGTATTTGGATGAACCCTCGACCATGCATGGTTGGGAGTTTTAGTTAACTCACCCATAGCTTTTGTGTTCCATCGACATGTTCCTTTTTTTGTGATTTTTTCGGTCCACGCTTGCTATTTTGGGTCAACCAGCATGTACATGCATGCAGTAATGGAGTAGGGTGTATGGGCCTTTATAAAAGAGGATTTTCAAGGAGTTGTTCAGCAGTTCTTTGGTAAAGAAGGGATATGAGTTGTCCTGATGCCAGGTAAGCATGTGTGGTGCAATTTAGGGTAATAACAGATTCCCCCTATTGTGTGAGGTCAGAAGAGCATCTGATGGCTGAAATACATTACCAATCTTTATTGATGTGTCGAACAATTGAGCCCAAGGATTAGGAACCGGGAGGTGTCGTCTGCAAAATAATAAATGTCTCACTGAGGCGGGCATACCCATGCTCAGGATAAAATAGAACCATGGCTACCAATCAAATACACTTTAGATCGATGTCAAATAACTATAAAGAGTAGCTTCAAACAATACACAACAAAGCTACATCTCGAAACCAGAAATATATACATATAGAGTATCCATCTTCCAGAAGCTGATTTGGCCTGATGGCTGGAGATGATATCTTCAGAGCTCAAGAAACAACTTCAAAATCTTCAAAACTCGGGTAGGAGTGTAATATGAGTGTACGAATGCACTACCCAGAGGTCTTTGATGGCTTGTCGGTCATGGACTTGATAATCTTGATGATCAAACTGAAGGCTTCAGTGATTTCAAACACGGACTTGATTGGATGTTTAGGATGGCGAGGTATGAGGACAAGAGACATATTGCAGAGGGGCTGACTCAGTCTTGGTGACAAACTTCCCTTGGATAATAGCATGACAAATGATGAGACTCGGGCAACATGGCATTAATCATAAGTCTACGAAGTAGGAGGCAATGCAAACTCTCCATATGTTTGGAAGGATAACCAAACGATGGAGGACACAACTCTATATAGCGAGAAAAGATTCCTAAGGCCGTACTACATCCCATAGTCTAATGAACAAACAAACATATATGCTTTATCCAAGGGCGACTGATTATGCTACCAATAAAGAAAATACTTTTCCCTTCCTGTTTTTGGGGTATATTTGATTTTTTTGTTCTTTTCAATAATTGTGGAAAAAGAATAAAGAAATATTACGTTACAAAGGAGGAACGAGTGTTGCAAACATACAAGCTCAAGGCACAAGGACAAGACTGATGTTCTAGTAGAATGATACTTGGGAAATATCCTTCGAGGACCAAAGGTGTTAAGACGTAGAAGAAAATTGTTACAAGGATGGCGTATAAGGTATGCAAACGTAGTTAACAAAACACACAATGGTAATGTCCTTCGATGTAAGTTTAACGAGCCCAGAGAAGGTAAGCTCGTTTTTTTTTCATATTTAGAGAGTCTGAAAAACATAAAAGCAGACTCCATTGGGGTACCTTTTTCGAAGGTAATCTAGTAAGATCAAAAAAGGGTTAAACTAGCACTGACAAGACGTCTATTCAAAACCATTTTAACGAGTGTGATACAGACAATATCACTCGTCCATTTTTTCGTTTTAAGGAGTCTGAAAAAAGATTAACTATGGACTCTGTCAGGAATGTTCTTCTAGACCAATTTTAACGAGTGTGAAAGAATAAGGTCACTCGACAATCTTTTCAATTTTAGGGAGTCTGGAAAGAGCTTAACTATGGACTCCGTGGGGGTTCCTTGTTCGTAAGTTTAGTCCCTCAGGCCCGAAAAAGGGATAAAATTATACTTGAGAGTAATATTCTATAGAGCTGAAGTTCCATAGAGTATACATTTGTTCGTATAGTTGACTGTCCAGAACAAAAAAGGGGTAAACTACCACTGGACAGATGTGACTTCAAATTTGATTTTAAAGAGCGTGAAAGGCCACAAGATCTCTCAACAATCTTTTCATGTTTAAAGGTTTTGAAAAGGGCTTAGAAGAAGACTCGTTATTTTTTGGGAGTCTTGAGGGTGAGATAAAGAGTGAAGAAGAATCATGCAAATGAGGCTCAAACTCATATTCAAGAAAGACTATAAGGACTCTCGAGCCTACAGTGTTTTAGAGATGGCATGGACACCATAATGCAACCAGGACCTACCTAGTTCATCCATGTTCTGGTAAGCTCTACCACCAAGTTGCGACACTTCTAAAGAAGATATGATGGTTCCATGTCACAACCTGATGGGATCGATCCTATGGCAGAGGAAAAAGACAACGAGACACAAAAGTCGGGGTAGTAACATAACCTATATGCTCAAGTTGATTTTTGGAAAAAATTTCATGGACCGTCAAAATTTCCTCAAAACTCAAAAAAAATGTCCCCATACCCGATCAAATCCCTCCCATATAACTCCTGAATAACTCTAAATGGTTTTTGGTATAAAGAAAATGATAAGGGAGGCCAAAAAAGTGACAAAAAGAGGCCAAAAAGTCTATAACTAGAAGCTGACAGCTCATTATCACCATTGTTGATTTGGAAATTAAATCTGGAGCCAAAAGACCCCCTTTGATAAAAACGGTGATTCTGGGAGCTATAGTGGACGAAACGAACTTTCGCTTGGACCAAGTAAGTACGAAATCCCCTATCTAGCTATTCAATTCTTTATTTTTGATTTTCATTTCATCTTTTGGGTGGGCGTCAACCTTTAAAAGGTCAGACCTAGGTCCACGTAGGTTGTCTCTAGATATGCCACGTGTACACTCGGGCAGAGTAAAACCTGCCCATGTGTACACGCGACTATCACCTAGACAACACGCGTGGACCCCCCTTTATAGACAAAAGAACCAAATAACACTCACTCACCCTCCTGAACTTTGTTGTGTTGGCAGGATGTATGTCCACTAGAAGGAAAGGGAGCATGAAGAAGTTAGTGAGTTGGTTACAGGAGATCCAAATGCCATGGCCACGTTGATGCAGTGTGGTTTACTAAAGTTCTTCCTATGTTTGTTTATGCGAGCGCAACCGAGTCTACTGAATGCCTTGGTTGACTATTGGCACCCTGATGCAGAGGCCTTCATGCTAGAGGGGCATTCATTGGTGACCACCACCGAGGATATCTACTTTTTGACTGACCTCTCAAGGAGAGGGTAACCAGTCAATTTCATGACATTTCCAGAGGGGCTGCATAACATAGCGGAACTGATAGCCCTGCACTATGAGGCCGGGAAAAACTGTTTGAGCTCCCAGGTGACCATAAGTAAGATTACTAACCTATCACTGCAAGCAATATTATTGCTTATTGGGTGGATTACCGGTTCAACAACATTGCATCAGGCATCCTGCGCATAGATGAACTCTGATATCTAGTGCTTAAATGCACAAATTTTTGACTGGAGTACCACATTACTGGAGTGTATGAAGAGGCAATTGACAGATTGTCGTCAGCAGACACAAAGAAACTTCGGTTTCAGGACGATTTTGTGTTCATTCTTTTTCGAGAGAGTTTAGAGATTTAGTCCTCGAGAGGTGGTATGAGCACATCAAGCCTCTTTTCCTGTTGTATGTAGATGGGCAGTATTACTTCCGTGATAGGGTGGGGGAAGGACCAATGAGTCCTTCGATGATGACTTTTTTGCATGGCTGTCACGACGAATCCCTGTGATCAAGGATTACCCATATGTAGGGATAGACTTTTCTAAAGATCCTGAGATACCCGTGCCTCCTCGTGAGGAGCGAGGGCAGATGGGTAAGTCTCCACCTTTGTAGTTTTTTTGTTGTATATGTAATTTTTATGTCATTTTTGTTGTATATGTAATTTTTATGGCCTACACAGATGCAGATTTTGAAGATTGTATTGATGACTGACAAAGCACCAGTGGAGCACCGTTCTACTTAGGTGAGTGTTTGGTATCATGGCTAAGAAAGAAACAATCATCGGTATATCTATCTATAAACAAGGCAGAGTATATCGCAGCAACAACATGTTGTACACAGGTTCTTTGGATGAAACAAACTTTGACAGATATACATGTTGAGTATGATGAGCCCATTCCAATATATTGTGATAATACACGTGCCATAAGTATCTCAAAAAACCTGGTGATTCATTCCAAGACTAAGCACATTCCAATCAAGTATCACTTTCTATGGGAATAGGTTGCAGAAAAGAACATTAGAGTTGAGTATGTGGGCACAAAAGAACAAGTGGCAAACATCTTTACAAAACCACTGTTGGTTGTGGAGCCTGATTATCTTCCTGATTCAGAGGTCATTGCTTTCAGCCGTGTTTATACCCCATGAAGTATTTACACCCCAGAAGTATGTACACTCTTCCACGCGGAGGAGTGCAGAGGGGGGGTACCCCCTCTGCGGGGTCCAAGGTGTCCATCCCCCCCGACTGGGGGGTCTGGGGGCAAGCGAGGGTTCAGGGGCAGCGTCTCCCGATGGGGGTTCGGGGGCGAAGCCCCCGAAGCAAAAATTGCCTTGTAAAAGTATATTGTAATTTCATTGTAAATCTGGACCGTTCATTATAAAGTCGCAGATCTAACGGTAGAGATTATGTTAGGGTTTTTTCTCTAGAAGGAAACCCTCTTTTATGAGGGAAATGTATTGCGGCTATAGTGGATGGTGAATATTGTATTATGAGAGAGGAGACTATGAGAGAAAGAAGATGAAGTTACAGCGGGTTTTGCTGTAGGTTGT
>ML818590.1:20654-38320 GCA_009831015.1 Picea engelmannii | reverse complement strand
TCTGTTAAGCAGGTCGCCATTGTAACTATTCCACCCTACCCCCACCCCTTCTGGACTTGATCACGCGACGTTGGATTTCATCACCAACTAGTACGGTCATCAAAAGAAGGTCATGTTTGCTTGGTTGTGATTCTTAGATTTTTTTTAGCGTGTGCTGTTTCTTTTCGCTAGTTGGCCATAGATTTCTTTTGCCGACACTTTTCCGCCAACATCGACCCTCCACGATGCTCACGGAGGCTATAGGGACTTCCTCCAGAAAATATGGAAGGAGACACCCCTTTACCCCCTCATTCTACGGAGCAATCTCCTCAACAGAGCGAGGTTCAAAACACTACAATTCCCCAGGAAGAAGTTCCCATCCCTTTGGAGAATTTTAGAATTGTCTCAAAATCCCCAGAAGCTTATCTCATTCCGGAGGGATACGAATGATAGATCCTCCACCTAAATTCCAATGGAGAATTTGTTGTCGTAAACCCTTCTAACATTCCGGCCGGGTCTCCTCAGAACCCTTTACCCAATGACCCTTTTTGGACTGAGGACATTGTTCGGAGTCCACCACGCTTGGTGCGAGATATTTATGGAATAGGAGAAGGTGCCGACTCATCTTTCTCCTACACAGTACCCCCAGATCACTTCACTGGTACTACCACTTTTACAGTCACACCAACCATTGGTCCGAACATACCACCCGTTGGCCCGAACGTGCCATTCGTTGGCCTGAGACCTACTATTCCTCTCCAGACAGCCCATTCGACAATGGCCCCACACATTCCGACCATCCCTGCCAGTAATGCGGTAGTTAATCAAGCCCTGATTGGCACACCTGCAACACCAAGACCTAATCTCCCTTTTGGATTTAGGGCACTAAACGCATCCGCTATCACCAATGCCCAAACCACTACTCAAATTGTACCGGGAAGTTCCATACCTTTCCAACAACTCAGAGGGAATGTCCTTGGTGGTCCTAACCCAATCGGCAATACTGGTCAATCTTTTACGTCTGGCCCTCAAATCCCGGGAACTCTGCCTCAAGCTAGGGGGCATCCTCCCACCGGAGGACAAATTCCATTCGGGGGGCACCCTCATGCTGGGGGGCAACCTCAATTCGGATTCCACCATCAACCACATGGAAAAAACATGTCCATCGCACCCAATCCGTGGAGCATCCCTTTTCAAGGAAATCCGCATGCATCCACGGGGCAAAATGTGCCCGCCGCACCTAATCCGTGGAGCGTCCCTTTTCAAGGAAATCCGCACGCCTCCATGGGACAAAATGTGTCCGTCGCGCCTAATCCGTGGATCATCCCTTTTCAAGGAAACCCACATGCCTCCACAGGGAAAAACGTTCAGACTTCGCAACAACCCCCTCATGGACAAATGCCCAACCCAACATATACTTATCCACAGAACCCATCCGGTTATCCTCCGCTCACGAACACTTCTCAAAACACCTCAAACCCTATGTACCTTGGTCAAAACAAACCTCACATGAGAGGGCCCACGAGTTATAATTATCCACATAACCCAGTATTGGGCCCCACTGGTGTCCCTCTGCCACACCAGCATTACCCACAGGTTCACCAACAACTACCCTTTCTAGCCACCCTGGACCTTCCAGATTTGTCTCGGTTAACGAATGATCCCATTCATCATTCTACGGTTTGTCCAGCCATTCCAGCAAAACTGCCCTCTGATATCCCAAAATTCGACGAAAAATCGGGAGAAGACCCAAACAACCACGTAATGACCTTCCATTTGTGGTGTTCATCAAACTCCCTCATGGACGACTCGATTCGTTTGCGTCTTTTCCAGCGAACACTTATGGGTTCCACCATGAAATGGTATATTGAATTACCACACGCATCCTTTCACGATTTCAACTCCCTCTCCATGTCCTTCCTCACACATTTCCAACTACCCATTAGATACGAGACGGGTACTGAACTATTAACCTCTCTTCGTCAGACAACTTCCATACACATATCCGATCATATCCATGAATGGAGATGATGACGAAGGTTAATCAAAGCAGTCATCCCCGACCAATTATTAGCAGAATGGTTCACGAAATCATTATTACCCCAGATCGCTCGTGATGTCGCCATGGGCGGCGTAGTTACCGAGGAAGAAGCCATCGCCCGAGCTTAGTACCTAGACTTAGTCTATTCACAATCTGGTACTCTGTATGAGTTGATACCAAATGCTACCCATGCCACCAATGATCCATCCAAACCATCGAATGCTTCGCACGCGGATGGAGTTATTGGTTCCGTCAAAACTCAATCTACCACCCAGTCCACTGGAACGATTCAGCAGCCCACCTCAATGGCTGCTCCCAGTTCGACTGCACCCTCTTCTACCCCCCCTCAAACTCAAGTCTCTGATGTGAATGTGGTCCAATAAACCCCTTCACAACAACCCAAGGGCAAGAAGAAAGAGAGAAACAAAACAAAGAAGAAAAATAACAACGAACAACCCAAAACCCAACCGCAAACCCCTGTTGCCGGAAAACAACCACAGCGAAAACCAAAATTCCCATGTCTCATTTGCGGTGACGATCACTACACTTGAGATTGCCCACATCGCGATGAAGTGGCCAAACTGTTCAAGGGAAATTCGCAACCCGTCGTGCTTACTCAGCCTTTTCCGCAGCAACAATCTTTGGTTGCGCAAACCCCCACGCTGGGGGGGAATTCCAACCAACCCCATGATGAGGCCTCGACAAGCACACATATTTACATGTTTAACGGGGTTAATCTAACCACTCGTTCTGCGACGTACGACACACCAGTTAAACCCGACAAGTCAAAGACTGCTAATGGTTCTTCGCCAGATCCTTTACCATCTGTTGTTAATCCTCCGTCTGTTAGCCCTCCATCTGGGCCACCTCAGATTGGGAAACCCTCTTTTGACTCCATCCTACACCCTCCTAAGAGCACCATCCAAAAATCCACTTTCAATCCTAATTCACGGGCTACCCAAAATTACAATATCGTAGAGGATTTGGCCCAATCCCCATGTGCCATGTCCGCATTGGAAGTTTTACAACACTGTCCCAACCAACGTAGGACACTCTTAGTTTCCATTGGCGCTTTCGATCCTGAGTCATCAAACTACATCATGTTTAATCTGGATGACCATCAACCGCGACTCTCCCACCAGCTAGATTTCCAAATCTATGTTGTTGTTCATAATCAACAAATTCATCGAACTATCCTGGATGAGGGAGCCTCTACCTGTGTCATGTCTCTAGCCTGTTGGAAAGGTTTGAAATCACCTGCCCTTAATAAATCCCCTACGATGTTACATGCCTTCGATGGACGAGGTTTCCATCCTCACGGATTACTACAATCCCTAACCGTTCAATTGGGCGGTAAAACTGTTACTGTTGATGTCGAGGTGGTCGATGCTCCCCTCGATTACAACCTATTACTCGGAAGAAGTTGGTTTTACGCGATGACCGCCATCACCTCATCGGTGTTTCGATGCGTACAATTCCCCCATCAAGGTAAAATTGTTACCATCGATCAGCTCGATTTTTGCACACCCGACGCTCGCATCCATGCTACCAACAACATTCCCTTTCTGGGAGACCACCTGGTTACGTATGAAAGCGTTGGTGTTGGCTTACTGAAATATTCTAGCCTTATGGGTACTTTCCCTACACCACTTCCACCTACTTCACACCACATTGTTGTCGTCAACATGATTTTGACTATGCCTTATCAATCCCTGGAATCATCAGATACTTGGATTGTACCTAGTCCTTTGGAATTCGATGTGCTCAGTGACACCATGCCACTTAGCCCAGCCGAGGCCGCATACGTAGCTATCTAATCTACCTCTCCCTCTCGCAACAATTCACATTCACTGGCACCCGACACTTACTCAGTGCCCTCGTGGTTATATTCCCTATCATCGACTGTTGATTACATTTCCCACATTTTTCCTTCGGATGAATCTATTATGGAAATGCTTAGCATTGACGATTTTCCCTGGGATGATAACCACCATCGATCCTCTTTTCTTCCCCCTTTGGAAGAAATTAAAGACATACGATCTGTCTTCCCCCCCAAGGTTACTGATGCTCCACAATCTCCTATCCTCACGACAGATACCCTTTCTGAGGGGAACATGGGTAACATCTCTACCACAGTCATGATTGACATTTCAATCAAAGAAGGTGTCGTGGAAAACATTAATCTTGGTGCTAATTGCACACCCGACGAAGTGGTTTCTTACACCGCTTTGTTCAAAGAATTCTGCGATGTCTTCGCATGGAGCTACGAGGAAATGCCAGGGATTGACCCTTCAATCATCATACACGAAATCAAGACTTACCCTGACGCAAAACCGGTTCGACAGAAACTCCGCCCGGTTCACCCCAAGAAACTAGCAGCTATAAAGGCAGAAGTTGAAAAACTTCAAAAATCTGGCTTCATCTACCCTATCCCTTTAACGGAATGGGTCTCTAACCTTGTTCCGGTTGCCAAGAAACAAGGGACCATCCGTGTTTGTGTAGATTATCATGATCTCAACAAATCTTGTCCCAAGGACAACTACCCTACGCCTTGTATCGATTAGATCATCGATAATTGCGCGGGAAGCGTAATCTTCTCTTTTATGGATGGCTTTTCTGGATATAACCAGATTGAAATCTTACCTGCTGATCAACATAAGATAGCCTTCATCTTCCCTTGGGGAACTTTCGCCTACCGAAAGCTACCTTTTGGCCTTAAAAATGCCGGTGCTACTTTCCAGCGAGCCATGTCCTACACTTTCCATGACATCAAACATATCGCAGAACCTTACCTCGATGATTTACTTGCGCATTCATCCCACCGACCCGATCACATTGGTCACTTGCGGGCAATTTTTCTTCGATGTCGCTTCTATCATATTCGTCTGAACCCACATAAATTCATTTTCACTGTCGAATCCGGCCGACTCCTCGGTTTCATCGTCTCCAAAGACGGGATCAGGGTGGATCCCTTAAAGATCAAGGCCATCCTAGCCTTACCCCCACCTACCAACTTAACCCAACTCCAAAGTTTGCAAGGCAAAGAAAACTTTCTTCGCCGTTTCATCTGCAATTACGTCGAAATCACTAAAGGATTTATGCGGCTACTGCAAAAGAACGTCCCTTTCATATGGGATGGCACTGCCCAACGGTCATTCAACTCTCTCAAGCACACTTTGACCCACGCTCCTTTGTTACATCCTCCCGAATATACAAAGGATTATATCCTTTACTTGGCCGCTTCTACTTCCACCATTGCGATGGTGTTAGTTCAAGAGGACTCTAACGACGAAGAACACGTGATTTATTATCTGAGCAAGAGTTTATCTGGACCCGAACTCAGATATTCGCATGTTGAGAATCGGCTATGGCAGCCATCATTGCTGTCCAAAGATTCCGCCACTACATCCTGTTATGCACCACCACGGTAATCGCAGACTCTAACCCCATGTACCGCGTCTTGACGCGTCAAGTACTTTGGGGCAAATATTCGAAATGGATCGTTATTCTTCAAGAATTTGATCTCGAGTTTACAAAGGCCAAAGAAAAAAAATCCCTGGTGTTTGCCGAGCTCATCTATGCTCTACCTTGTGCCGATGAAAACATGGAACCTAGAGATTCTCTCCCCGATGAATCTCTCTTCCTCATCAGCATTTCTGATCCTTGGTACGGAGACATTCTCCTCTACCTTCAAACCCAACGTTTTCAGCCCAACATCTCTCGCGAAGAACAACGACGCATCCGTCACCACTCTCGTCGTTATCTCATCCTCGGTGACACTTTATCTCGCCGTGGTGTTGACACCACTCTTCGGCGATGCTTGATTCACGAAGAGACTGAACGCGTTTTGAACGATTGTCACCTTGGCGCCTGTGGCGGTCACCTTTTCGGGATGGCCACAGCCCAAAAAATCTTACGTGCTGGCTACTTTTGGCCCTTGATTTTCAAAGATTGCATCGAGGCCATCAAAAAATGCCCACCCTGCCAAATCTTTAACAAGAAGGTATGCAACCACCCCATTGCGTTGCACCCCATCATTGCCATCGGCCCCTTTTCCAAATGGGGTATCGATTTCATGCAGTGTAAGCCTACCTCAGCCGGGGGGCACGGTTACATCATCGTCACCATCAACTATTTCACAAAATGGGCTGAGGCTATGCCTACCTTCCTGAATGATGTCCGTACTGCAGCCCTATTCCTCTTCAACCACATCATTACTCATTTTGGTGTACCACATGCCATTGTCACCGACCATGGTGCACACTTCAAAAACCATATGATGAGCGAGTTACATGTCAAATTGGGTTTTCTCCATGAAAACTCATCCTCTTACTACCCTCAAGCGAATGGACAAGTTGAGGTTATCAACAAAGTCCTAAAAACCATGATCCAACGCATGGTAGGGGAAAACAAGACATAGTGGCATTTACAACTGTTTTCTGCTCTCTGGGCCTATCGCACCTCTGTGAAAACCTCAACTGGATTCACTCCTTTCCAGTTGGTCTATGGCATTGAGGCCTTCCTACCAATCGAGTGCGAGATTCCATCACTAAAATTTAAAGTAGAACTCCTGCCCCATACTTCTGCGGAAAAAGAACGATTCTTGTATCTATCCAAGATGGACGAAACACGCTGTGATGCTGCTCTCGTTAATGAGGCACATCAGAAATGAATTAAGAGTCAATATGACAAATCCATCCAACCTCGAGCTTTCACAGAAGGAGACTTAGTCCTCGTTTATGACCAATCTCACGATAAATTGGGAAAAGGAAAGTTAGAACCTATGTGGCACGGTCCTTACATCGTGAAGCATGTTTTACACAAAGGTTCTTATGAACTAGTAGACCATGATGGAATTTCCCTGGGAGAGCCCTGAAATGGGCTTTACCTTAAAAAGTACTATGCCTAGATCACCTAGCATATGTACTTTGTACATTATTGTATTTTAGTTTGGTGTGTCTTTTCTTTCGCGTGCTTGAGTCTTTACCGTTGCCACTCATGACTGTGCCCGTGTTTTCATGTGCAGATGACGTCTGCCTTTCCTATCTTTTTTGGGTTTGTGGATGGCACTAGCCGACATACCCAGAACATTGATTCAGTAGCTTGGGTTATTTATCAATTCGACGAGGTGGTGAGCTGAGGAGGCATTTGTTTAGGGCCAGCAACCAACAATATGGCAGAATATCACGCTGTCATCGGATTACTGACCCAAGCTTCCTCTCTAGGTATTTCTCGCATCATTATTTACTTAGACTCCCAACTCATGGTTTATCAACTCAACCGCATCTATGCTATCCACAGTCCTATCCTGCTACGCCTACACTTGCAAGTTCGTCTTCTCGAACGAATGTTTGATTACATTGAATATAGACATATTCCAAGAGAACTTAATAGTGTTTCAGATTCGTTAGCTAATTACATCATGGATCGATATCTTTCCCACAGATAATATTTAAGGAAAGAAAAAACTGTACATTAAAACACACCATAGACATCATCATGTACAAATCATCGGCATCATAAAAACTCGAAATTGTATATATATATATATATATATATATATATATATATATATATATATATATATGGCGTGACTGAAATGTTTGCATTACATCAAAAAGTGTCTAAGAGAGAAAAATATTGGGCCCATCCGCCCATACAATATCGTCTAACAAGGTATACAAAAACATAATCACGGGGAAACTCTAATCTCCCCGCACTGCGTTGTGCTGTGAGTAACATACTACTGCACGCACTACATGCCTCAACAGAGAATTGATGTTCTCTGGCACTCCTACAGTATGTCGCTATAGACGCAAAGGCACATCCCCCCTCCGCAGAGGAGGGATGCCCATAGTAAGGCCTTGGAGGTTCCTCTCAACCTCCCGGAGGCCCACCACCGATACTGCTGGGTCTGCTACAACTGGGGTGCCGCCGCGACATCCTGGCACTGGTATATCAACTGGGCGTACTTCTCCCTTATCTACATGTTGAAAACAAAAACATTTGTTAAAACTCTTTTACATACCCAAAAAAAATACATATACATCAAAAAACTTAAAAAACAAAACTAGACAAGGAATGGCTTAGTCTCTTACTTGACTCGTCCCAATCTTCCCCCATGGGTAAAATCAATTCCATACTCCCACGGAAGTCTACGTCGGCGTAGGGACAATCCTCTATCCATAGGTACTGCCATCTCAACCAGGCGAAGAAGTCACCGGTAAAGTGAAACTCTGACTCCGAGACTAGTCTTGGGGACAGACTAGTCCATCTCTCCATCTGAGGATCGTCCACTGGTCGTACTGCCAGTGCTATCTGAGATTGCATTTGAGGGATGTGCTCTAGGAAAAATGAGACTAAGAACGAGCCATAACTGAACTGTTTCTGACCATTCCTGCATCGCGGGATCTGTTCCTTCACATTCCGAAGGAACGCTGCACTCCAATTGAACAATGTTGG
This sequence comes from Picea engelmannii, assembly GCA_009831015.1. Classification (NCBI taxonomy): domain Eukaryota; kingdom Viridiplantae; phylum Streptophyta; class Pinopsida; order Pinales; family Pinaceae; genus Picea; species Picea engelmannii. The sequence continues at coordinate 29,838 of ML818590.1, read as the reverse complement.
CTCTAAACACTGAACACCATAGGCCACCTATGATCTCGATGCCAAATGAGCACTAGTGCTACCAGTCACACTTGTGATAGCAAATAATATCGATCGGAGAGGCAGATCTCGTATATCCTTGATAGGGATCCTGCCCCCTACCAATCTCGCTCCCGAAACGCAGTGACGTGCCAGATACACGTCCACCTGCTTAGGTAATGCCCTCTGTCTTGTAAAAGCTATAGAGACCCCTCTTTTCGAGAGGTTGGTCAGAAAGTACACATCTTCCAACTCGATGGTTAGGAGTTGTGTACCAACATGGAATCCCTGTTCCGTAACATCCCAAAGGCCAATCATGTGCTCAAGCAGTAGAATCTCTCTTTTCATTTTTTGCAATTTGAAAAACTTGAGCAGGCCACAGGCTTGCAAAGCAGCCCGCGTACGAGGACTCCGTAGAGAAGCTAAATCATCCATCTCGTGTTCCCTCTCTTTCCATTCAATCATGATTGTCGAAGACACCTACAAAACAAAAATAAAAAATTTCATCATTCCCCACGTTTTTGTGATTTTGGCGATTTTCGAAAAGCATTTTAAAACACAAAATCAAATGCCCATGACATCTAAAAAGCAACCAATCACCCTTTTTAACCACCACACCCTTTAATATTTACCAAATAATGATTAAAACATGGTAAAAATGCAAAACGATTTGAGGGGGTGCGTGGGCCCATGAGGGAAATTTTCATGAGTTTCTTTTGCAAAAATGGTCGGTCTAATCAATTGGAAGGGTATAGAAATCCTAACAACCCTTCCTCAATACATTTTTGTGAAATATTTCCCCCATTTCATCCACTTTCAAGAGTAGGCCAATTTGGTTCAAAAAGGGGCGACCTAGGGATTTGTGTTTTAAATTAATAATTCCATGAAAATCAACTTGAAACCATGCAATTGAAAGAGTAAATAATGAACACCTACCTGGTTCGAACGGTGTGCGAAATGATCAATCGTAGCTCCGGCAGCGAGAAAAACGAGATTTGCTCCAATTGAGATTCTCCAACACTCCACAAATCCTTGCAAATGAAATGGTAAATGAGTTTTTCAAATCAATTCATATTTATAAAAATTCATTTTTTCATAAGGTATGGTCTTTTTGGGTTTCTCTAACGATAAAAATAGCTTCACTAATATCTGGTTTGTAGCTTCTGGCATCGCAGGTTTACTGGCAGTTCAAATGAATTATTCACCTTGTCGTATTTATGAGCATAGTCTTAGTTCGTTCTCGAGCTCGACAATATGAGAACGTAACCGGGTAAACTTTTATCTCTTTTTCGGACCCGTACGGATACAATCACATGAAAAAGGAACCCCCCTGGAGTCTCCTTTAAACCCTTTTCAGACTCTCTAAATATGAAAAGATAGTCGAGTGATCTTGCTTTCTTTCACACTCGTTAAAAGGTCAGAAAGAGCGTCTTTCGAGCGATATTTTAACCCTTTTTTGGTCTCGTTGGACTAATGTATGAAAAAGGAACTGAGAGATTTCTCTTTTAAGTGTTTTTCAAAACTCTATAATCCCAAAAAATCTTCGATTTTTCTATCCTTGGACTCGTTAAAAACATACATCGACAGACCCATATGGGACCGAACCCTTACTTCTTCCAATTCATTAAACAAAGGAAGAGGAACTTACCGAAGGTGAGTTATATCGAGCATGTGTTATCCTCCTCAAGCTCATTAAATCAAAAAGAGGTACTCATCTATCTGGATGGGGGAAAAAATTGAAAGGAGCAAGCCAAGCAGTCTCTTGAGAACATCATCTAGCAGTTCTTAGAGTCGCCCTTGAACACGACACTTTGTCACTTTTCATATATCATAACCCGCTGAACCTCTGCACTGAGCCAATCCTCCGAGTTCCTTTCACTCCTTTGGATCACCCGATGCAAGTCACAGTATCCATTGCACAGTTTTGGTCCATGTCATGTTTTGCTGTAGTGCCTCAGTGTTCAAGGGAAGTATCTGCCTCGAGAGTCAACCATCCCAAATATCTTGTCTCAAAACCCGTGTCAGTCCATGTTCTTTTGATCTACCAATTACATATTTTTATACGTTTCGCGTCATTGACGGGGGATACATCAAGGCCCTTCTTCGACGAGTCTATTCCGGTCGACTTCAACACATTATCCGGGAATTAGACTTAGAAACTAATTGGTACTTTGGGACCTGCATGCCTCAATGGCAGACCTCCTCACATTCGACAATGGGTTTACATCATTGACCTCTGATCGAATGATTCCATGGATGTTCGACCTTTAGCTCATCTATTCACATTCGCTGGAATGTACTAGGGTACCTTGGGAATCATTGACATTAATGTTGATCTCCCTCGCACTTGTTAACGGTTCACACCATTGACCGGTAATCAAGTGGTGTCTACCATGTTCAACGTTAGGACATCTATTCACATGGTCAGATTCGTACCATATTGGGATTGGTAAGAAGACCCTAGGTTGAGTCATCACTTTGGTACATACTTTACCCAGGCTGCGAAGGAATTTTATTGGACAAGAACACGTATAATGTCACATAGATCCACTTTGTATTGGTCGTGGCTATGTCTTGTCATCTCGTAGATCCACTTTGTATTCTTCATGGCTACGATCAGTCCAAATCATCAGAGTATAGATCCACATTGTATCTTCGGTGGCTATACCCTTTTATCAATACAATTATGGATCCGCAGTGTATGTTATGGCGGCCATATCTCAAATCTTGATCATCCAAGCATAGGTATGCCTACCTTGGGTTTTGAAATATGTCATGATATTTGTTGGATGTTTGTGTGCAGCTTCTGTCAGGTTCTCCGAGTCTATACCCTTGCTTGAACATCTACAAAGTATTTCAGTCATCAGTTCGCATCTTCTGAATTCATACTTTGGGGGGCATTCTGTTACATGTCAAAATTGCTCAGTTGGATAAGTGTCGCATTGTCCCTATCAATCGTCGTAAGTGTCGCATCTTCCCTACAACTTTCGCAAGTGTCGCAAGTTTGTCACTAGTGTCGTAAATGATGTTCGGACATAATTCCATGATAACGACACTAAGGAGACACTTATGACATCTCACATGACTTATTTGAAGGAGGAGAACTGGTTTACTGGGATCAAATGACTTTTGACACCTGAAAGAGACCCGGAAACAAAGGTTTTGAGGGGGAGCGCTCCTCTACTTCAGCTCCAGAAGCGCTGGTGCTCCCCTATAGTGCTTCAGGGAGCGTTATAACGCTTCACAGCCCTTTTGGAGGAGCGCTGCTCACCTTGAGAGAGCTGTCACTTCCCCAAGGCTTACCAAGGAGCGCTACAATGCTCTGAGACCCCTTCTGAGGGAGCGCTCCCTAATCTGGGTCAGTTGTTGGTCCATTGAGGAAAATAAGGGAAGGATCATTCGAGATTAGGAGGCAGTTGTGCTCAAATTCTTGTTTTCATCAAGAGATCCCTGATCTAAAGAGGAGGTTCTCAACTGGTTCTAAACATAACTCAAAGAGGTTAAGCTCCTCCCAACCTATATAAACAAGCTCTATGATGGTGGAAAGGAGAGAAGAATTGAACATATGAAACCTATGATCTTGGAGGAAACTTACAGTCAGCCAAAGGAGAGTGATCGGTGAAGCTGTTGTTATCCAGGTTGTGGATCTTTCAGGCAAGGGTTAGACGAAGAGGACTTGATGAAGTTGTCGCATTCACATCTACGATTGTAAGTACTGCTATCGTTATTCTCATCAATATGACACGCTTGGCTTGTTTCTTTCTAGTTTGTGTCTGATGTTATATGAACTCGTCATTTATTGATAGATATGTTTTCAAGCTAATGTCAATAGAGTAGGAAGTGGTCGTATCTTGTTTTTTCCGCAGAACTCAGCGAGGAGCAAAGAATTGGAGCGCAACTCGGAGCGTGCAGGGACAAACGTCGATAATAGGTACTTCTATCATCCTTCCTTCTCATGTATTAGTTTAGATAGATTTGAAAGGAAGTCAGTGTCCACGTTAATCATTTTCTTGTCTAGGGTTAAGGTCAAGCCTTAGAGGTGATCTACCTGTCCACAGGGATATTTTCCTACCACACCCTTGATCAATCCAAAGATTCATCAAGTAGTCTGTCAGCAAATTGCCAGACATTAGGCTCTGTTCTTTTAATGGAGAGGCAACCACTGCCACTGTTAGCTCGAAATTATATTGACCAAACCGAATCCTTTTCCTACTGCCCATGTATATTTTTCAACATTGATTTTTAATGATTTGGTTTGAATTAGATGATTGTGTTTGCCCCGAATTAGCTCTGGTTTTTTTTAATAGATTAAAAACAATTTTGTTTGCTTCCAATTACCAGAAACGATTTTGTTTTTCTATTTTGAATTAAAATAAAATATTTTGTTTTGAATATAAACTATTGATTCATGTAAAAAGGATTGGTTTGCTAAATCGAGTATTAGTTTTGTTTTGATTGTTTTGGATATGAAACGATTTCCTTGCTGTTTGATCATGATTCTGTTAACCCAATTTTGTGGTAACAAAAGAAACAGAACCTGCATATCTCTATGATTAGTTGATTGATTTGGATCATGTTTGATTTAGAATGGTATAATAATTTAAAACTAAATAATTCATTTTCAAATGGCAATTGGATGTCAATTAAATGGAATTTTTTAAAAGATTTTCAATTAATTTCAATGTTGATTCTGTGTCTTATTTAGACTAGCTACAGAATCAGAGGATTCTGTAGCTAGGTCTACAGATTTAGATTTTCATTAATTTCTTTAACAAATATCATTCTAACATGTTCATTTCTAGTCCTTTTCAGGTGAATTCGAATTGCATGGGATTTGATGGACAATCTAGGGGATATTTGGATGTTTTAGTTTTATTTTAGTTTCCTAGTTTAGTTAACTTTGGGATATCTTCCCAGATTTTATGTAAACAATTTTATAACTTCCACAGGGAGGTTTTACCCTGTGGAAAAATTATAAATACTTATTATTTTTGTAATAAGGATCATCCTCAATTGCAGGAGAACCAGGCTATGGATTTCTAATACAAACTGAGACAGAAGTTGATGTTCTGCTACAGCTTTCACTTTCATAATATCAATCTTTTGTTTCAAGTTTATGCCTGTCATTAGCAATTGATTATAGACTACTTTAGCTATCATAGTCTTTTTCAGGATGATGTGATTTAATTAATGTGATTCATGTCTGATTTCTTTCAATACTTTAAAATACAACAATTACTCTATTCAGTTAATGAATGACAGATTTCTCTTCTTCATCAATTGAATTATTTTGTATAAGTCTTTGCATACGAGTTTATCTAACTTTGGAGATTTATAAATCATAAGATTGTTGTTACTTTTATGCCTTGTTTGTCCTGTAATCAAACTCGTAGAGCATTGCAGCGCATCGTTTATGAGAAGCTCATGGATTATTCGGTGTGGATTTCCTCCCTCCGATCAACCTAGAAGATCATCATACACAGGACAAACCTGAAGCGTTTCCAGGTCAGTTTGTTATTTATTTGTTTAGTATATTTATTAGTAGTTTAGTTAGAAATATGTTTAGTTAGTTTTCTGTTTTATTTCTATTCATAAAATTATAAAATCAACAAAAACATCTTTCTCTGTCTTAGGGCAGAATGCAAATGAGTTTTTAGGTTTTATTTAAATATGTAAATTGTGGATATTGTACATTTTGTGAATAAGTTATATTTCAGTTAGTAGTTAGTAGTTAGTATAGTATAAGTTAGTAGTTTGTATATATATAGTTAGTAAGATTAGTTTATTAGTTTGTTTTATTTGTTTCTTTAGATTAGTTAGTTTAGGATAGTTTTCTTTTTGTTTTATTTAGGACCTTAGATCGGCTAACGGAGCCGCTAAACCCATCAGGGTGGTTCATTCCGAACAACTTGGGTTATTAGACAACCCCAGACCAGTTCCACTCTCCCAGTTGACGGACGATCAATTTCGCCCGTCAAAAAATGGCGCTAGAAGGAGGGCCGACTGACAAGATGGCCTTGTAGGAGCCTTTATTTTAAATGTATTCAATTTCCCTCATGACTCCCCAAATCACTGTGTTGGAACATGCTTTCAACTTCTCATTACCCGATGTTCCCAACGAGACAGTTTCTCGCTTGTCCAAACTCACCTTTGATGGTGAAGGAAATACATCTGCTAAAGACCACCATAACAAGTTTTGGTGCAAGTGCATCAAACATGACATCTCAGATTTAGGAGTTTTATGCAGACTTTTCGCTTTTACTTTTAAAGGTCGAATCAAACATTGGTTTGAATGCTTTCCGGCATGTCACATTTTTTATTGGTTTCAATTTGTAGATGAGTTTCTAGATGCTTTTGAAATTTATGATTTTGATCAATTATGTGAAGAATTTCATACTTCGCTAATCAACGGCGATCCATCTTCAGAAGGCTTTTTGACAAAATTCTATCATATCCTCTGTAAATTTAATCTCAATGACATGTCATTGGCATTAAATCTCTTCTATGATGCGTCCATCCCTTCCATTCAGTCATGTTCAATCACAAATGAAGAACCAATTGCAAATCCTATCACTCAACTGCAAGAACAATTCTCTTCGCAATAAGAGAAGGATCCTTCCAACAATGTTGAACAAGCCAGGGAGGTAGAATCTATTGATCAGGCTCTTATTGACAACCAAATTGGTTTTTCCTTTGAATCATTGTATTTTTAGTCTAAGACTAGTATGGAAGATGATTTGTTTTTGGCTCAAGGTGAATACCCTCATTCTTGTAACTCATGCTCTAATCAACATTTAAAATCAGTCATTGAAGAACACTTAAGCAACGAAAATCTTCTTGAATGTTCTATTACTCCCATGAAACTGATTAGAGAAGAAGTTACACAACTAGAAGAAGAAACTTTAAAACTTCATCCTCAAAATGCACTTTGTTCACAGGAAAGACTAGATGCTTTTCACATAAATTTCGAATTATCTGTCACACAAAAGACAAATCTAGATGATCATATTATGTTGAGGAATTCGTCACCAAATCAGAGTAAGGGTTTTAAAGAAAGTGAAGAGAATTGTTTTGAGAATACCATCGTTGAGTATCATAGTTCAAGAGATTATTTTTATCTACTTATTTCTGATTCCTTTTATTCTTTATATCCTGATCTATTCCTAGATTCTGGTGGACTTGACATCTTACCTACAACATCCTACTCTTTTCCACCACAATCATATCCTTTCGATATGCTAAATTTTGGTGAAATTAATTCCGACCATAACATTGATAAAACCGAATGTGACTCTTGTTCACTTTCACCACTCATATGGGAAGAGTACATGTTGAGAGATGATTTTACATAGTTTATTGTTGAAAAAGAGAATGCATTATATTTTATGGAGATCAAACATTCTAAGTTTCATACTCATTCTTTTCTTAGCTCGAATCTTAATGTTGATGCTTCACATTTTGAAATGATCAATCGCATCGAAGGAAACATTCAAACCAATGATCTAATCGATTGCATGAATCCTCCTATGATGAGATTTCCATTGATATAGTCGTTTCATCAAAGTCATGGTTTGCATCCCCATTTTTATGACAGGATCTTAGAGTGGCTTGAATATTCATATATGAAAAATTTCATAATAAAGACAAAGTTGTGCTTGCTTTATTTTTACCTAAGAATCTTGGAAGTACGCGTGACATATTTCTTTTAGATCCTCCATTTGAAGAAATTAATGAACACTCAGAGAATTTTCAGGAGGAAGCGGCATTTCAGCCTTGGCTGATGGTTATTCCATTTCCTCGTAATCCTGACAAGTTTTTCAATACTACTTACACTCACCCATGCCATTATGACCCTTATCACGAAAAGATTGCGCAATGGTTGGAGGATTCGTACAACAAGAATATCCGAGGAAATGGTAAGATCATGCTTACTTTGTTTTTAGATGTTGATTATGAAGGTAAGTGTGATATGTGTCTGTCACTTGTTGATATATTACCATTCTTTTTTATAATGCTTGATATTGTTTTCATTGCAGGATTAGAGTTACTCCGATGGCTACATTGGAAACATGACTTCACATAGTATTTTGTTTTATTTAATAGTTAGGGTAGGCTTAGGAATAGGTTTTCTTTCAGTTTGATTTCTCACTATTTGTTAAGCCCTAATATTGGCTCATTACCACTTAATTGGGGCATATTAGATTAGTAATGTTATTTTATTTATGTCGGCTTTAGGCCATTAGTTGTGATTTAGATTAGTAATGTTATTATATTTATGTCAGCTTTAGGCCATTAAAACCTCCTATTCTCCTATATATACCGAGGAGACATTTTCATTTTGAATCATCTTGTACTTGAACATTTAAGTGGGGTAAAAGGAGGTTGCCCCATCGAAGATGCCTATTATCTGAAATTATCTTTTTTTCAAGGCGTTGAGTACCTTTCCTGAAGTTTTTCTATGCTATATTGATGTCTGGTTCTTAACATATGGTATCAGAGCTCAAGGTCTTTGGGTTTCGCTGCTACATCTGAGACACCGTGGAATTTTCGCTATAACTTGTTTTCTACAACATTTCAGGAGGAACGGCTTAAAGGGTTTTTAGAAGACGGATCAAGGTACGTTGTACTCAAAATTCAGCTCCTAAGGCCTTATACTTTCGGAGATAAATCTGGTACAATATAGGGTTCTGGAATCATCCTGAAATGAGTCATTGTAGAATTTTTGCTATAAACAATTTTCTGTAATGTGTCAGACCCTGAACTCCAGAGAAAATTTACAAAAATTAGTATTTTATCTATGGAAAAAATTTCAGCATCTGGGTCATCTTAAATTTGTAGATACACCCTGTGTAAGATAGGGTATCTGACTAGCCCCATTGACTAGTCTCAAGAAGGTGTTCCCGGTAAAACAAGAATAACCTATCGTTGGAGTATCCAAATTGAGTGGGACTAGTTGCATTGGATTGTGGACAGTCTGTAGTATTTTGGGTGCGAGTTTCAGAATTGGATATCAATTATTTGGTGCGGGACATTCTATACAAGTGAGATCTCCTGGAAAGGCCAAAAATCGGCAAGTTGTGAGGAAGTTACCGTAAATTCCACTTGGCACATCCAATTTTGATCAGACCTGTGGCATTGCAGAGAAGAAATATCAGAGAACTACCTA
>ML818589.1:56924-67444 GCA_009831015.1 Picea engelmannii | reverse complement strand
CATAAATTACTAAAGGGTGATAGTTATTGATTATTAGTACATGCACGAGACTTGTATGTACTAGCTACACATGCATTTCTTGTACATATACACTAGTATGTATGAGTTTTCTTGACTTACTTACTGATAGTGTCAGTTAATTGATATGAATGTGTGAACCATGTTTCTTTTCCTTTGTACCATAAGATACCTTAACTTTGGAACAAAGTTTCCTGAAGGGTGGGTGTATGTAACAACCCTGGTTAAATAGATGCATAGGGATGATTAATTATAATTAATTTGATAATTTGACTGTCCTAATATGTTTAGTTAAATAAAAATTATTTCTTAATGATATTAATTAATTAATTAATAATTAATTACTTGTTCATATCTGTCAATGATTAATTAATTAATTGATTGACTCATTAATTAATTGAGTAATGAATTAAAGGGGTTAATAATTTTTAGTATATTTAATTAAAGACTTACGTATGAAGGGGGGGAAAGAAACATTAAATGGAGGAGATAAGATAATAAATAAATGGATAAGGAAATTAATGAGGGGGAGGAGAGTTGGTGAAGGGGGAATATGATGGGGAAGAGTCTTACGGGGAGGATCATTCTTTTGGAGGGAGGAAGCATTTTGAGGAGGAGGATATATTTCTGTGGTACATTTTTCTGTGGAGATCTCTAGTGTGAGGAGTTTGGTTTTGGGGGTTTTTGGTGAATCATTGCAGGGGGCACCGGGTTGCTAGGGGTTTTGGGCACGAGGGCCAGGATTCCTTTCGGTTTCCTAGAGCTAGGGAGCCAGATAGGCTGCTCCTAGTTGGCTGGGAGGTTAATCGGTTTGGGCAGATTTGGTCAGTGCATCAGTCTAGGCAAGGCAACAACAAGGCAACAGGGAAAGGACAACCATATCGACGGGAATTAGCATCAGAAGTAGGTATTTTTATTTATGAATTGCTGAGTTATTTTCACGCTGTAGATAAATTTTAATTTTTGCTGAATATTTTGCTTATATGCTGGTGAATGAATTATTTATGCAAATTGAAAGGAATTATATGTTTAATTGTACGAAATTTTGGAATTAAATAAATTGGGTTTCTACAACAACTACATCACCACCAACCCTAGCCCTAGGTGACGTCAAGCCCCAAAGAGTGACATTTTTTCCCTCCTAGGAAATTTGTTTGGCATGTGCGGGCTAGGCTAGGTCCTCCAAGGTTTCTTCTAGGCCTCCAAAGGCAAGTCATCATGATTCGATATGTGGGCTCTTGGAATCCAACCTGTGGGCTTCAAGCCCCATGGAATCTCAAGCTAGGCTTGTTCCTAAAAAGATGTCCACCAAACAAGGTCCTGCGAAACAAATGGGTACACCCTTCAAAGATCTCAGGTCAAAATATCATGGCAAGTGAAAACCACATATAATAAAAAAGGCATATAAAAATGTGTATCAAAACTACCTCATCAAATTAAATAAATGCTCAAAGACCCTATACAATTGACCAAGTTTAGGTATGGGAGGGGTGCCATAAAAGTCCTATTGGGTAGACCAAAACCCTCAAGTAGGGGATGCTCCCAAGGGTTCCTCTTCAAGATCATGTAGTGGATGATGAGGTGGATAGGGGTTTAGACTTCATAGGTCAATGGGTTTCATGACATACATAGGCTCGTATTGTCTCATCTATGGGTGCCTTTGTAGAGGGTGTGTTGCACCTTCGTTTTCAATGCATCCTTTTTCCAATCCCATTCATTGGCATTAATTAATTAATAGTCCAAAACCTTGGTTACTACCTAGAGTTAAATTGATTAGCTTTGGGGGCAACACCACAAGGTCCACTTGAAGCTAGAGGTACACAAAGTGTCATATGCAAGGAAAGAAAAGGACACCGCATGAGTGTACACACCTCAACAATTGGGGACATGTATATAATGTTATTTTGATTTTGCAGGTCTTTGATACTTTTAGGAGAAGATTTTCAGTACTCTCAAGACCTCTTTGGGGGAGCATCTGGAAGGTTTATATTTTAGGCTCTTATCTTTTTCCAGCTATCATCCCTTTGGGCCTTCAGACCCTTCTTCCCATGAAATGAGGTACATGCCCTTATTGGGTCACTAAATCCAAAGGGCCTAGAAGAGGGCAATGTGATGAGTGGAAAGTGATAAGTATGGTCAGGAACGGTACAATGACCCCTCAAGGGACCCCATTTGCATCCCTTCCCTAAAATTTGGTCACTTACTAGGAAATTGATGACACTTACCAAAGTGAAACATGGTCAAAAGCATAATGTCCAAGTAGATGTTTTATAATCAAAAGTAGCTTCAATACAAAATGCTTAAATGCCTCAAATATTAGGGTGATTGCCTGCCATAATACCTAACTTGTGCCGCATGGAGAAAGACCCATGTGCCTTCCATAATCTAGCTGGTGTGGTGGATGCGCTGACGATGGATCAAACTGTGGGTGATAGAGCAAGATTTCATATGTTCAAGTGGGAACTGCTAGTCATGTGGTCTCTTGCCACTCCATGTCTGCAACCCGAGGGCCTCGAGACATCATCTCCTTAGTTATCCAACAAAATGGGGATAACATCTGGCTCCTACTTGGGGACATGTTCTCGCCATAGAGTGCATGAGAATCACAAAATATCCTGGTAGACCTGTAGATACACACACTAAGACAACAAAATCATCAATAGTAGGATGGCTTCGCTCATCCTTTGTCCATATATATCAAAAATACAAAAATAAAACTAATCTAAAAAGGAAAATTTTTAGCATTTTTTCAAAAGATTCTAAACTAAACATGAAATCAATATGCAAGTAGAGAAAAATGAAATATGGAATGCATCTAAATTAACATGAGAAATTAAGATGAAAATGCAAGGAAAGAAAGATGACCTACCAACTTACCTGGGCCCTGAAAAAGTCATGTGATATGAACACAAGGTTGGAGAAGAGATCCATCCACTGGTAATGGAATCTTTCTCCCATCCAAAGCGGTCAAGTAATAATTTTCTTTATTAGACTTCTTCTTGATGATGTAAGGGCCAAACCATTAACTGTCATCCTTCTGGTCATACTTGGGTTTGCCCTTCCTTTTGTCCCACATGAGCGCAATACTTCCTTCACCGTAATTGATGTAAGGTACATTCTCGATGTATGGACGAGAAAGAGGTTCTACGTTAACTGCCCTTTTGATGGCTTCTTCGCGTTCTTTATCTTCTTTCTTTACTATTTGTATAGACCCTGGTTCTTTCCCTTGGAACTTTGTAAGTTTGTATTTGTATTCATTTTTCCTTGGAAGGAGCACGTTTATGGAGACTTCTTGCATAAAAGGCAAGTCCTGTGGATTGTACTCAATGCAATCTGGGACTTCATTAAACTCATCTTCACTTGTGTAGTTAGGACCATTGGGATCTGTCACATGCTTTTCAACTCTCTCTTAACTGTATAATACCTGAAAAGTCCCATCTCCCATGGGGATGTGTGCATGGGTAAGTTCCATGCTAATGAAACCCCCAAGGGCAACAAACCAACTACTCGATAAGAGCATCCCCCAAGCATTGGGAACATCGATCACCACTATGTTCATGAGGAGGCTGATATGTGGAAAATCAATCAAAAAGACCTCAACGTCCTCACACAACCCATAAACCTCGATCCTTTTAGAATCAATACCACATACATTTCCATAGGGTTGGGTTGTTTTCAAACCAAGCTGCTCCATTGCCTTCACTGACATGACATTCGTGGAAGCCCCAGAATCCAGCATATAATTGTTCAAGCGGAGGCCATTCATGCCTAATGAAAGAAAGAAAGGAGGAATGTTGTCCTTTTTTCGACCAAGATACATAGTGTTTGAAATGATCGGAGGGTCTTCCTTCTCAGTTGGTACCTGTAACAACTTCAAAACTTCCCTCCTTACAAAAGGGATCTTGCACATATCTGTCACCAGGACCGTCATATTCAACTTTCCAAACATGGCTGCAACATCTATATTTAACTGGATCTCACCTTTGGGAGATGGCTTAGGAAGCAACTCATGTACTGGAGGTGGAGGTGGTGGGACCACCTTCTCTGTAGATGGAGGAACGACACGCTGTGATGGAGGGGTTGAAGCTTTATTTCTTCTAGTGTAGGTCAAATATTCCCTCTTTCTTAGCTCTTTCTTCTAATCGCCTGTCAACTGATTCAAGGCCCAGAGTCTCCCCTCTCTTTCCCCCCGTCTTCTGGCTTCGTCGATTTATTCTTGTGTGACATATTCCTCTTGGAAACTAAAAATCATATCCATGAAATTCATACTATCGAAATAATATTCATCTCTTCGGGGACACTCATATTCTCTGTGAGGATATTGGCATGGAAGACACCAAGCTATTTTTTCTTTTTCAACCATCCCAACTGGTTTCAAAGTATCAGGGGCCTTTGCCTCTTGTTGAGGCCTTGGTTTCCAACCCATGGCATCTCTCCACTATTTGGTAAACTGAGGTCTGGATGCAGATTCATTTCTTCCCATAGTAGTCAAATGACCCATGATATGATTCTATGCTTGAACAAATTGAGTACTCATCTGATCTATCTTCTGGGTCAAGAGGGCAATCGGATCAAGAGCACTACTACTGGAAGCTTTAGTCTTTGATTCTGCCTTGACACGAGGATAATGAAAAGGATCTACCTTTGAGTCAAGGATTTTTTCTTCAATCTCTGCACTGTACTCTTTGGCTGCTTCCAAAGAAGTGGGATTCTTGTTTTTCAGAATAAAACAAAACTTCCCATCAAATGCATTAACATATTGGAGATGAACTGTCGTAGCGATAGGAAGGAAATTTGCTAGAATCTGACTGTATAATCTATAGAATCTGGTGTCAAATTTACTCACTATCTCATTCTCCTTTTTGTTAATCTGATTTAATTGAGCTACAAGCATCACATTGTCTTTCTTCGTTGTCCACCTGCTCTTAAATAACTTGGAAACGTATTCATAGGATGCGATGTGATTATCCGGAAGGCCCCTAAACCATCTGAGAGCTTCTTTAGTCAGTGGTGAAGCCAGTAGCTTCATGGCTACATCCTCATGCTCGATTTCTTCATTATCCATGTTCTGGCCTATGGTGTAGAGATGATCTTCAACAATCACTATGTTTCCTGGGAACTTTGGAAACTGCTTGTTTGAATCTTTTGGCATTGTGTTGGGGTATCCAGGGATGGTGGCCATGTTAAGGGGTTTGTAGAGGTACTTTGACCAAGGGTGAGCCATTGGAGCAAGGGGAAGGGTATCGTGGAAGAGGATCTTGACAACGAGAGACTTGAGGGGAGGCCTTCTTTGGTAGACCTTAGAAGGTTTGAACCTCCATGGGGGAAAATGCTTAGAGGAGGAGGGGTTCTGGGAAGGTGGAGTCACCAGATGAGCTTTAAGGAGAGCTCATCGAAAGTGAAAAGGGAATGTCCTTTAGGTGGAGTCGCTAGGAAATCTAGGGAAAAGGATTTGGGATATCTTGCCAAAGTGTCATTAGGGTTCGAAATAGGATTCAAAATTATCCTTGGCAACGATGCCAAAATGTTACCGCACAAGTTGTAAGTTGGGAAAATCCTGACCCAACCACTAAAATACGACAACTTATAGAACACCTACCCACTGTCACCTTAGGAAGGTATTCCCGTCACTTTAGAGATGATAAAATCACCTCAAGGGGGGAATCCTAGTGACCTTGGGGGAAAAGAGATGGAAATAGAAGAGATGCAGAAAATTCCCCCTATAGGTCAAGATGGAAGATGTGGAAAGGCTTTGGAAAGAGTCTTGGTGGTAGCCAAAGGTTTCCAATAGATAAGAACACCTACAAAGAAGGATGTACCTTCCTGAGACACAAGAACAAGCCGAGAATATATGTATAATGTTAGGTGGACAAGAAAGTTAATCTTGCTATACCTAATTGAAGCAGTAAAAAACAATGTATATCAGAAGGAAAGTAATTATTAAATCTTCTTAACAATTGCTAAAAGTCCAACAGATGATGCAAGAGATAATCTAGATAATCATTAGTAATACTCAAGAATAAAAGCATGAGACTTTAGCAATGAAACAAGGCTGTAATAAGAAGTGTTTGTAGAGATATTTTGTAACCTTATGGATGTAGCAAACAAGTTGTTACAACAGTAAAATCAATCGTAAAAAGTTGCCAATAAGCCACACAAAAAGTGTGCTGGACTTAGGAAATTACTTTGGCAAACTTTTAGCAAATTTCCACGGTTGAAATGCAAGTTATAATTGAAAGTGTGTTAGGGTTGAAATGAAATACCCATTTAGAGGGGACACCCTATTGGATAAGAGGTGTTCTAGGCACAAGGAACAAAACCCAAATTGTAGAAAATTTAAATGGCCAAAAATCACGTTTCCCAATGTGCTATTTTATTTCTCCAATGCAAATTGTAAATGATTAGTGACTTAGCTATTGGGTTATGGAGTCAAAGAGAGAGTTAAATATACTACCTCCTTGGGGGTGTAAACCCTCTTAATCCCCAAGGCAATTAAAGCTAACTAGGAATGTGCTAGAAGGGTGGAAGCCCTTTTACTTCTCCTAGCACTTCCTTAAGTAACAAATTATTTCCAAGAGAAATATTGATGAGCTTAGTGGGGTTGTATGCACTTATACTCCCCAGGAAGTTCAACTAGTTAACCTTGCAATCAAGAAAAAGAGACAATAACAAGATAAAACCCTTAAAATATAGCAATAATCAACAAGATAAACTTCTACTTTACCAATAATTATCCACCAATATGCAAGAGAAACATTCCATAAGAGGTAGCGCACCACTTCCTTCCACCAATAGCAAAGTAAACCATGACAAATGAAAAAGAGAGAGAAAATCCCCAAGCGTAGTAAAAATTTCATCCAAGTACTTCTCACAATGGGAGATTTATGTTATGAAATGAGATTCACATGATATCTATTTATACAAAATGTTTAAAACATAGTTTGTCCACTTAATTAGGGAAAAAATAAGATAAGGGGTCAACGACCCTGATCTTACCCCTTTATACAAATAATAATATTTAATTTACACTTTTTCACATTAGAAACCCTAAAACAAGATGATCTCACCCCTTTAGGGAGACATTTTGACACTTTCCAAGTTGTTGGAGAAGAAAGTGGAGGTCGTTGGGGCTCCTAAAGCCTCTTCTTCATGCACCAAGCTCAATCCATGCATCCTCGAGTCAAAACATGCCTAGTGCTAATGAACAACAACTCCATCACCACCAACCCTAGCCTCAAGTGACATCAAGCCCCCAAGAGTGACATTTTTCCCCTCCTAGGCAATTCATTTGGCATGTGAGGGTTAGGCTATGTCCTCCAAGGTGTCTTCTAGGCCTCCAAAGGCAAGTCATCATGATCCTTCATGTGGGCCCTTGGCATCCAACCTTTGGGCTTCAAGCCCCATGGAATCCCAAGCTAGGCTTGTTCCTAAAAAACTGTCCACCAAACAAGGTCCTCTTGAACGAATGGGTATGCCCTCCAAATATCTCAAGTCAAAATATGATGGAAAGTGAAAACCACATCTAATAAACAAGGCATATAAAAAATGCATAAAAAATACCTCATCAAATTAAACAAATGCTCAAAGACCCTATACAATTGACCAAGTTTAGGTATGGGAGGGGTGTCATAAAAGTCCAATTGGGTAGACAAAAACCCTCAAGTAGGGGATGCTTCCAAGGGTGCCCCTTCAAGTTCATGTAGTGGATGATGAGGTGGATACGGATTTAGACTTCATAGGTCAATTGGTTTCATGACATACAAGGGCTCATATTGCCTCATCAATGGGTGCCTTTGTAGAGGGTGTGTTGCACCTTCATTTTCAAGGCATCCTTTTTCTAAGCCCATTCATTGCCATTAATTAATTAATAGTCCAAAACCTTGGGTACTTGCTAGAGTGAAATCAATTATCTTGGGGGGCACCACCACAAGGTCCACTTGAAGCTAGAGGTACACAGAGTGCCATATGTAAGGAAAGAAAGGGACACTGCATGAGTGTACACACCTCAACAAGTGGGGACATGTATATAATATTATTTTTCTTTTGCAGGTCTTTGATTTTTTTAGGAGAAGATTTTCATTTCTCTCAAGACCTCTTTGGGCGAGCATATGGAAGGTTTATATTTTAGGCTCTTATATTTTTCCAGCCATCATCCCTCTGGGCGTTTAGCTCCTTCTTCCCATGAAATGACGTACATGCCATTATTGGGTCATTAAAGCCAAAGGGCCTAGAAGAAGGCAATGTGATGAGTGGAAAGTGAAAAGTATGGTCGAGAACGGTACGATGACCCCTCAAGGAACCCCCAATTGCATCCATTCCCAAAAAGTTGGCCACTTACTAGGAAATCAATGACATTCACCAAGATGAAACCTGGTCAAAAGCATAATGTCCAAGCATGTATTCTATAATAAAAAATAGCTTCAATACAACATGCTTAAATGCCTCAAATATAAGGGTGATTACCTGCCACAATACCTGACTTGTACCACATGGAGCAACACCCATGTGCCTTCCTAAAGCTATCTGGTGTGGTGGATGCACTGACAATGGATCAAACTGTGGTGATAGAGTGAGATTTCATATGTGCAAGTAGACATTGCTAGTCATGTGGCCTATCGACACTCCATGTCTGCAACCTGAGGGCCTCGAGATATCATCTCCTTAGTTATCCCACAAAATCGGGATAACAACTAGCTCCTACTTGGGGACATGTGCTCGTCGTAGAGTGCATGAGAACCACATCATCTTCTGGTAGACCTGTTCCTACACACACTAAGAAAACAAACTTGTCAAGAGTAGGATGGCTTCAGTCATCCTTTGTCAAAATGTATTAAAAATCCAAAAATGAAACTGATCTAAAAAGGAAATTTTTTAGTATTTTTTCAAAAAATTCTAAACTAAACTTGAAATCAATATGCAAGTAGAGAAAAATGAAATATGGAATGCATCTTGTTGATTAAGGTTGGTTGTCATTGATGTAAACCCTTGAAGAAAGCCCCGTAGCACAAAGGTTTGGGTAATGGACCCAATATTCTTTGATGTAAATATGACCCATTATTGTTTTGTCATGATTGATAAGAAGTAAATATGGATGAATTCCAAAGTGGTCCCCTTATGGTGAAAGCCCTCACGAGAAGATGCTTTGCGGAGTAAGAGAACCCATGCTTAATTATGGAATAATGAGATGAAGGACAATGAATTTGTCAGGGAAACTATCCTATATGGATATTGCTTGTCATGCCATTTCCGGTGGTATGTGGAACGTCACATAACTCTTCACGGTTAGAGAGTTATGGTCATGAGAAGTTGGAGACCCCAGGTTTGGGTAATGGACCCAAGTTTGTTTGATGGGTAATGGTATGAGTTATGATATATTTTCAGATAGTACTATTCTATATGGATATTACATGTCATGCCATTTCTGGTGGTATGTGGAATGTCACATAACTCCTCACGGTTTGAGAGTTATGGCCTTACGAAGTTGGAGGACCCTCATATGTCATCTAGAAGCCCCAAAAGGTCAAAGTAGTCAAAGTGGTTTAAAAGATTTTAAAAGGTAAATAATAAAGTGAAGTAATGAGTGTATTATAATTCAAAATGAATACAAAATAAATTATTGCAATAATAATTTTAATGGAGAAATTAGAAGTGGGTTAACCCTAAAATAAGGAAAGTGGGGCCAAGTGACCTAGAAGATGTTTTTAAGGAAGCTACTTCGAGACTATAAATAAGAGGCAAGGCTCTCTCATTTTAAAAACACTTGAGAATATTGAATATCTATAGGTGTATGAGGTAACCAAGGATATCTAAGCTGAAATTCCGAGGCAAGGTGAATAAAAGAAAGCCGAAATGCAAGGAAGGATAAATTCTTTTGATGGTGCTTTCTAAGGTATGTTATTTACAGGTCATCTCACCATTTTCGCTATAAATTTTTTTCAATAATGATTGAGACCATGAAATTGCTATACCATTGAGAAAACATATCCAAGTATCTGTGGTAACAAATTCATCTTGTGGGTCATTTTATTTTGGGAGTTACACTTCGTGGAAAATAGGGTTTGTGGCCAGTCCTGAAACTAGTAAAAAACAAGTGTTTTGGGTAAAAATGTCATAACTTCTTCATAACAGATCCAAATTTAGTGAGAACAAATGTGTTGGTTAGGTTACAGTCTATAGTATGTTGTGCAATAGTTTCAGATCAATTCATCAAATATTTCATGCGGGGAACACTTTACAAGGTCGCTCTCTAGAATAAGCGAGAATTCAACAAGGTATGCCATTTTTGCTATAAATTATTTTATGAGAGGTTCCAAGTAGTGACACCTGGAGGAATTGCATAAAACACACTGAAGAATACTGTTTATCAATTTCATATCTTTATACATTACAGGTTCAAAGTTATGATTACTTCAAGTTAGGGTTGTTGACTAATCCAAAACTAGGCATGTGAGACTAAAGAAAAGTTTGATGAAAATGCTAGTCTCTTGTTGTTAAAGTTAAGG
>ML818589.1:19541-44746 GCA_009831015.1 Picea engelmannii | reverse complement strand
AGAATTGGGGAGTTGGAGCTTCCTTCAGGTTGTAGCCTGAGAAACTAGGGGGTTGGAGCCTCCTTCCAATTGTAGCTGGAAAACAAAGGAAGTTGGTGCTTCCAATGAATGTAATTCTTAAAGACATATAAGAAAAAACATTCCATGGTTTTCTCCTGATTTGAGTTTCCACGTAAAACACTGGTGTACTGTGTATGTGTATGATTGTTCATTTGTTCATTGCTTATTTACTTTGCAGTTATTGGATGATAATGCTTCATTGATATAACACTTGGATTATATGGTTAAAAAAGATTAAATTGCTCTATTACTGATTCACCCCCCCTCTCAGTAGTCCAACACATCTAAACTAACATGAGTAATCCAGATGCAAATGCAAGGAAAGCAAGATTTCCTACCTACTTACCTGGCGCCTGGGCCCTGAAA
The DNA here is from genome assembly GCA_009831015.1 of Picea engelmannii. NCBI lineage: Eukaryota > Viridiplantae > Streptophyta > Pinopsida > Pinales > Pinaceae > Picea > Picea engelmannii. The sequence goes on along the minus strand of ML818589.1, from coordinate 44,320 downwards.
AAGTCATCTGATATGAACATAAGGTCAGAGAAGAGATCCATCCAGTGGTAATGGCATATTTCTCCCATCCAAAGCTGTCAAGTGATACTTTTCTTTATTAGACTTCTTCTTGACGATGTAAGGGCCAAGCGATGAACTATCATCCTTCTGGTCATACTTGGGCTTGCCCTTCCTTTTGTCCCACATGAGTGCAATAATTCCTTCATTGTAATTGATGTAAGGTACATTCTCGAGGTATGGGTGAGAAGGAGGTTCTACGTTAACTGCCCTTTTGATGGATTCTTCATGTTCTTTATCTTCTTTCTTTAATATTTGGATAGACCCTGGTTATTTCCCTCATAAATTTCCAGGTTTGTATTTATATTCATTTTTCCTTGGAAGGAGCATGTTTATGGAGTCTTCCTACATAAAAGGAAAGTCCCGTGGATTGTACTCAATGGCATCTAGGACTTCATCAAACTCATCTTCACTTGCGTAGTCAGTGTTGATATTATGGTAGCTTCAGGAGGTATGAACCTCTATTGTGACCTTTGACAAGATTAGAATATTCCAAAAGAAAGAATAGAAATGAAAGTAACCCTAGATGAGATGTCGACTGAAGAGAGATAATTAATATGAATTAATTAGTACCCAGAATGAGAATTCGGCCCGGGAAAGTCTGCCAGGAATACTATAAATACAGGGCACCAGTCTCTCATTTGACACACTTCTTAGAATTGTAGAGAGCTACTTATGCGCACTATAGTCTAGCGGTTTTGTGCGCAAGTCCTTGGGAAGGTGTTGCGCCAGTTTTGGGTTGGACTCTCTGATCAAATTTGGTTACTTCTTGCTTGGTGCATTAGCCTTGCTTGGCTATTGGATTTCTACGAGGATTCTTCTCTTTATCAAGGTCAAGGTGCTCAGAGGGTGGCTTTGGCCTATGGTTGGGTGACAATAGTGATATTGTCAATGGTAAAACGATCACATTCATTCATATTCTAACAGGTTATAGGCCCACACCTCCTTCATTCAGTCTAACCATTGGAAGGAAGCATAACCATTAGGATACTGAGCTCGCTGAGGAACTACTGCTAGGGTTACTAGCAGGAGCAGCTTCCAAGACACAGCCGCTAGGGTTACTAGCTGGAGTAGTTGCATAAACCCTAAATCTCATATCCGACACCTTGTGATGGAGAATCTCGCTCAAGGAGAAGATATTCAAATTCACCCTAGTTCAATGCACCTTTTGGCTCTCTCAGAAGACAGAAACGTCAGAGTTGAAGTTTTGGATCAAGGCATGACCAACAACGAGTCAATCAAAGACATGAGTGAAAAGATCAGTCTTCTACACTACTCAACACTCACTGGAACAATTGAAGATGACATGTGGATAGTCGATAGTGGATCTTCTAGGAACATGACGGGAGATCAAGCCAGACTCTCAAATCTAAATAAGAAAAAGACATCGTACAAGGTAGAGCTTGGAGACAAAAGCACTTACCCAATCGAAGGTTTTGGACAAGCCTCCGTCAAGTTGAAAACAAGTAACAATGTTCATTTAAACAATGTTTTATATGTACCTGGTTTAGAAAAGAATCTTGTATCCTTATCTTGTCTAGAAGACAAAGGAAACATAATAGCTTTCGTAGATGGAAAAGTGTTATCTTGGCATAAAGACTCCAACATAGAGAATGCTAGGGTTATTGGAAATCGTGAAGGAAATCTATATAGACTACTAGAACAAAATGAATAAGCCCTCGTACATGACGAAGTCAATCCCAATGAACTCTAGCATAGAAGGTATGCTCATATTAATTATCAAGAATTACCTTTTCTCAAAAGGATGGTTGAAGGAATACTAAATTTGCAGTCTACACATGAAGGAATTTGCAAAGGATGTGCTCTTGGGAAGAATATCAAGAAACCATTCCCAAGAAACAATAATAGATCTAAGGAGATTCTAGATCTGATACACTCAGATGTTTATGGTCCGATGCCAGTCAAATATCTAGGAGGATCTCTTTACTACGTAATCTTCATATATGACTATTCAAGAAAGACTTGGTTATATCTACTGAAGAAGAAAGACAAAGTATTCAACAAGTTTCAAGAATTCAAAGCAGAGATAGAGAACCTCACAAACAAGAAGATCAAGAAATTAAGAACAGATAATGGAGGAGAATACACCTCGAAGGAATTCATTGCATTCTGCAAATCAACAAGGATTAGGAGGGAGCTGACTGTTCCTCATAATCCTCAACAAAATGGTGTAGCAGAAAGAAAGAACATATCTATCGAAGAAATAGTAAAAGCACTACTAAATGATCAAGGTTTATCCATGTTCTTATGGGGAGAAGTAGCCATGACAACAATATATGTGAAAAACAAAAGCCCTCATCGCATATTGAAGGACATGACTCTAGAAGAAGCCTTCTTAGGTAAGAAACGTAATGTGGAAAACCTAAGAATATTTGGATGTCCTGTTTACTCTCACATTCCCAAGGACAAAAGAAATAAACTAGAACCCTCGGGAAAGAAGGGGATATTCGTGGGATATAGCGATTCATCCAAGGCTTATAGAATCTATATTTCGGAACAACATAAGATCGAAGTCAACAGAGACGTGACATTCAATGAAAAGATGGCTTTCAAGAAATCCATAGAAGAAAATATAGAAGAAGAAGAGAATGAAGAACCTATTGAAGAAAGCACAGAAAACCAAAATGACGAAAAGGAACAACCTGATCATCCTATGCAACCATGTGAGACCGTTGATTTAGACACCGTACCTAAGACCAAGAAACGACCAGCTTGGCTTGAAGCTACCTTACAAGACGCAGAAAGACTCAAGGTTCCAGAAGGAACATTCAGAAAAAGTAAGAAACCTAAAAGATTCTCAATTTATGCAACATACATGACAACGCTTCTAGATGAAGAACCTACCACATTTGAAGAAGTAGTTCAAAAGAAACAATGGAAAGAAGCTATGACGAAAGGACACCAATCAATTATGAAAAACGATGTATGGTAAATCGTACCTAGACCTAAAGAAAAATCAGTGGTAACTTCAAAATGGGTATATAAGATCAAACATGCAGCAGATGAAAGCGTGCATAAATATAAAGCAAGGTTTGTAGCTAGAGGGTTCTCCCAGAAGAAGGGAGAAGATTATGACGAATTTTTTTCTCTAGTTGCTAGATATACTTCCATTAGAGCTATCATATCTCTTGCCGCTTCCATGGGATGGAACTTACATAAGATGGATGTAAAAACAACTTTCCTCAATGGAGCAATTGAAGAAGAAGTATATATTGAACAACCTCAAGGGTTTGAAGTACATTCCAAAGACACTCACGTGTGCAGATTAAAAAAAGATTTATATGGACTCAAGCAAGCTCCAAGGGCTTGGTATGCCAGAATGGATAGCTATCTAACGAGACTTGGTTTCTCTAAAGTCATGTAGATCCAAACCTTTACTACAAAGTCGTGGACAATGCACCTGTAATTCTACTACTATATGTTGACGATCTATTCATAATAGGTGAAGAGTCTCTCATCATCCAGTGCAAAAAGGAACTAGCTTCTGAATTTGATATGAAAGATCTAGGTCTCATGCATTATTACTTGGGACTAGAAGTATGGCAGAAGCGTGGTGAAGTATTCCTTAGACAAGGAAAGTACACAATAAAGATTCTTCAAAAGTTTGGAATGATGGATTGCAAATCCATGGACACTCCTATGACTACAGATATAAGAAAAGTAAAATATCCAGATTCTGATCCAGTAGATCCATCACTATATCGACAATTAATTGGGTCATTGATGTATTTGGTAAATACTCGACCAGACCTTTTCTTTGTCATGAATACACTAAGCTAGTTCCAGATGGAACCTAGACATGAGCATTGGATAGCTGCAAACCATGTCCTAAGATATATTCATGGGACAATAAACTATGGCTTAAGATACACCGCATCCAGTGATATACAACTTCATGGATTTACAGATTCAGATTGGGCAGGAAGTGTAGAAGATAGAAAGAGTACTTCACGAATGTGTTTCAGCTTGGGCTCCGCTATGATATCTTGGGGCAGCAGGAAACGAAAGTCTATCACACTCAGTACAACAGAAGAAGAATATATTGCAACATGTGAAGCATGTATAGAAGCAATATGGTTGAGGAAGCTAATCTCCGATTTATTTGATCAGATTCCAGATTCAACCATAATACATTGTGATAATCAGAGTTGTATAAGACTATCAGAACAACCAGTGTTTCATGAAAGGTCGAAACATATTGAGATCAAATACTACTTTATTCGAGATAAAGTCCAGGAAGGAGAAGTAAAGCTCCAGTGTATCCCCACATATGAGCAGACAACAGATATCCTGACAAAGCCTCTGTCCAGAATAAAGTTTACATATTTCCGAGACAAGATGGGGATCATGGAAATAACTCCCTTAGTTGAAAGGGAATAAATGACTCTCCAGGTTGGGAGGGAGCACTGACATATTATTAAATTGAGAACATTCATTTTCAAGATTGAAAAATAGTCCATTTTGGGCAAATTCTTTCTTGTTCGGAAAGTGGGTTGAGATTTCTGATGGACATACATTTTCCAGTTCGGAAAATGGTCGAGATCGCTGATGTACCATAGACAATGACTTCCCATTGTGGTTAACATGGGAAGTGGTCTAGGATAGTCTCTCTTCTTGAGGGTTACTCAAGAAGACTGGCCCGCCTCGTCGGACAACGATTTCTCATTGTGGTTAACATGAGGAATGGTCCATTTTGGAGGTTGGTGCAAGACAATCATTTCCTCTTGTGGTTAACATGGGAAATGGTCCAGACAGTCATTCCTTAGGGAAGATTCATTCTCTCCAGGCTGCACTTTGTTTAGTGCTGGAGGAATGGCCCAGGGTGGGGAATGGTCCAGGTTCAACAATCAGGGACAGGCATTCCTTAGGGAAAATTCATTCTCTCCAGGTTACACTTTGTTTAGTGTCAGAGGAATGGCCCAGGGTGAGGAATGGTCTAGGCTCAGAAATTAGAAACAATCATTCTTCCTTGCTTGAGAAGAATAGTCCAGATATCCCATAGTTGATGTTCTACTATGAGGGCATATACTCTTTTAGATCTCACGGATGTGAGTGAAAGAATGGCCCAGATGATTCAATTTATTTTATAACAATATTTTCTGTGCAGGTTGATATTAGATGATTGTTATAGACACTGCCTGTCTCCAGACAATAGAAGTATGCTACTGTGGTGGATATGTTCCACTGTTTGTGACTATGTGTCACAGTTTGAGTAGTTGTGTACTACCATGGATAAACACAGTTGTGTTCTATCAATTGATATTGTACCAGTTGTCATGAAGATTATCCAGTTGGACAATAATGACGGTGCTCGTGATGCTACCGGTTGAATGGTCTGTTTTTGCTCAAGACCATTATCAGTTATACCTCCCTAGCTAGGAGGGAGTGTTGATATTATGGTATCTTCAAGAGGTATGAACCTCTATTGTGACCTTTGACAAGATTAGAATATTCCGGAAGAAAGAATAGAAATGAAAGTAACCCTAGATGAGATGTCGGCTAAAGAGAGATAATTAATATGAATTAATTAGTACCCAGAATGAGAAGTCGGCCCAGGCAAGTTTTCCAGGAATACTATAAATACAGGGCGCCAGTCTCTCATTTGACACACTTCTCAGAATTGCAGAGAGATACTTCTGCGCACTGCAGTCTAGTAGTTTTGTGCGCAAGTCCTGGCGAAGGTGCTGCACCAGTTTTGGGTTGGATTCTCTGATCAACTTTGGTTACTTCTTTCTTGGTGCGTTAGCCTTGCTTGGATATTGGATTTCTATCAGGATTCTTCTTTCTGTCAAGGTCAAGGTGTTCGGAGGGTGGCTTCGGCTTATGGTTGGGTGACAATAGTGATATTGTCAATGGTAAAACAAGCACATTCATTCATATTCTAATAGTCAGGACCATCGAGATCAGTCACATGCTTGTCAGCTCTCTGTTGACTGTATAATACCTCAAAAGTACCATCTCCCATAGGGATGTGTGCATGGGTAAGGTACATGATAATGAAACCCCCAAGGGCAGTAGACCAACTCCTTGATAAGAGCATCCCCCAAGCATCGAGAACATCGATCACCACTATGTTCATGAGGTGGTTGATATGTGGAAAATCAATCAAAAGGACCTCAACGTGCTCACACAACCCATAAACCTTGACCCTTTTAGAATCAATACCACATACGTTTCCATAGGGTCGAGTTGTCTTCAAACCAAGCTATTCCATTACCTTCAATGACATGACATTCACAGAAGCCCCAAAATCAAACATATAGTTGTTCAAGTGGAGGCCATTCATGCCTAATGAAATATAGAAAGGAGGATTGTTGTCCTTTTTCCGATCAAGATACATAGTGTTCAAAATGATCGGAGGGTCTTCCTTCTCAGTTGGTACTTATAACAACTTCAAAACTTCCCTCCTTATAGAAGGGATCTTACGTATCTCTGTCATCGAGAATGTCATATTCAACTTTCCAAACATGGTTGCAACATCTATATTCAACTGGATCTCACCTGTGGGAGCTGGATTAGGAAGAAACTCATGTACTGGAGGTGGATGTGGTGGGACCACATTCTCTATGGATGGAGGAGGAACGACATGATGCAATTAAGGGGCTGAAGATTTATTTATTCTACTGTAGGTCAAATATTCCCTCTTCCTTAGCTCTTTCTTTTGATCGTCTGTCAACTGATTCAAGGCCCGAAGTCTCCCCTCTCTTTCCCCCCATATTCTCGATTCGTTGATCTGTTCCTATGTGACATCTTCCTCTTGATAAATACAGGTCATATCCATGAAATTCGTACTTTCGAAAGAATATTCATATCATCGAGGACACTCATTTTCTCTGTGAGGCTCTTGGCATGGAAGACACCAAGATGCTTGTTCCGTGTCAACCATCCCAACTGGTTTCAAAGTATCAGGGGCCTTTACCTCTTGTTGAGGCATTGGTTTCCAACCGATGACATCTCTCTATTGTCTGGTAAACTGAGATCTGGAGGCAAATTGATTTCTTTCCACAGTAGTCAAACGACCCATGATCTGATTCTATACTTGAACAAATTGAGTACTCATATGATCTATCTTCTAGGTCAAGTGGGAAATCAAATCAGGAGCATTGCTACTGGAAACTTTAGTCTTTGCTTCTGCCTTGACACGAGGATATTGCAAAGGATCTACCTTTAAGTCAAGGAGATTTTCTTCAATCTCTACATTATGCTCTTTGGCTTCGGCAAAGAAGTGGGATTCTCGTCATTAAGAATAAAACAAAACTTTCCATCAAATGCATTCACATATTGGAGACGAACTTTTGCAACGATAGGATGAAAAATATGCCAGAATCTGACTGTATAATCTGTCAAATCTGGTGTCAAATTCACTCACTATCTCGTTCTCCTTTTTCTTTATCTGATTGAATTGAGCTACAAGCATCCCACTGCCTTTCTTCGTTGTTAACCTGCTCTTAAATAACTTGGAAACATATTTATAGGATGTTATGTGATTATCCAGAAGGCCCTTGAACCATATGAGTGTTAGAATATAGAAGATGGTGTGCTCGTTTTACCATTGACGATACCCTCGTCACCCAACCACAGGTCGAAGCCTCCCTCCGAGCACCTTAACCTCGACTTGAGAATTCCTCTGGAAGCAAACCCTAGGCTAGATAGCCAAACAAAGAGTAGCACATCAATCCCCAAGGATAGCACATCACAAAAGACTGATCAGCTGTTCCAAACCCTAGCCAAGAGATATCCAAGCCAATACTGAAACTAGCTGCTGCTGCAGCTGCAGCTGCAACCCTCCTCCAAACCTGCGCACTAGACTGCAACTGCAGTGCGCACCAACTGGGAAAATTGTAGTCCTGAGATGATACAAATGAGAACTGGCGCCCTGTATTTATAGTAATCCTGCCAGTTTGTTGGGGCCGACTTCTCCTTCTGGGTATGTGTCTGTTCAACATATTATTATTAATTCTGGCCGACTTCTTCTCTTGGAGGCTAATAGCCTAATATAAATTATCTTCTTGAGACGACAAGGATTCTAGGGTTATTGACCAACTCATTAGGGTTTCTCTTGCTTCCCGAAGTCTTCTATTCTTGTCAGGTTCACACGTGGGGGTAAATACCTCCCGCAGCTACCATAATATTAACAATGAGAGTTTCTCCAGTCAGTGATGAAGCCAGTGGCTGCATGGCTACATCTTCATGCTTAATTTCTGCATTATCCATGTCCCAACCTATGGTGTAGAGATGATCTTCAACAATCACTACATTGTTTCCTAGGAACTTTGACAACCACTTATTTGACTCTTTTGGCATTGTGTTGGGGTATCCATGGATGGTGGCCATGTTAAGGGGTTTGTAAAGGTCCTTTTCCCAAGGGTGAGCCATTGGAGCAAGGGGAATGGTATCATGGAAGAGGGTCTTGACAACAAGAGACTCGAGGGGAGGACTTCTTTGGTAGACCTTATAAGGTTTAAACCTCCATGGGGGAAAAGGCTTAGAGGAGGAGGGGTTCTGGGAAGCTGGAGTGACCAGATGAGCTTCAATGAGAGCTCATCGAAAGTGAAAAGAGAACGTCCTTTAGGTGGAGTCACCAGGCAAGCTAGAGAAAAGGTTTTGGGATAGCTTGAGAAAGTGTCATTAGGATTCGAAAGAGGATTCAAAATAATCCTTGGAAACAATGCCAAAATGTTATCACACAAATTGTAGGTTGGAAAAAGCTTGACTCAACCACCAAAAGCTGACAACTTAGAGAACACCTACATACTGTCACCTTAGACAGGTATTCTGGTCACTTTAGAGATGATAGAATCACCTTAAGGGGAGAATCCCGGTGACCCTGGGGGAAAAGAGATGGAAAGTGAAGAGATAAAGAAAATTCCCCCTATAGGTCAAGATGGAAGATGCAGAAAGGCTTGGTAAAGAGCCTTGGTGGTAGCCAAAGGTTTCCAAGAGATAAAAACACCTGCAAAGAATGATGTACCGGCCCGAGACACAAGAACAAGCCGAGTATATGTGTATAATGTTAGGTGGACAAACAAGTTAAGCTTGTTGTCTCTAATCACAACAGTAAAAAACAATGTATATCAGCAATAAATTAAGTATTAAAGCCAAACAATTTCTAAAAGTCCAATAGATGATGCAAGAGATAAGCTAGATAATCATTAGTAATATTGAAGAATGAAAGCATGAGACTTTAGCAACCAAACAAGGATGTAATAAGAAGTGTTTGCAGATATATTTTGCAGCCTTATGGCTGTAGCAAACAATTTTTTACAGCAGTAAAATCAACCGTCAAAACTTGCCAATAAGCCACCCAAAAAGTGCGTTGGACTTAGGAGATTACTATGGTAAACTTTTAGCAACTTTCCACGGTTGAAATGCAAGTTATAAATGAAAGTGTGTTAATATTTTTGCATCCCTAATGGCTGAAGATGTAATTTTGTTATAGGAACAAGAAATACCCCTTTAGAGGGGTCTCCCTAGTGGCTAAGAGGTGCATTGGGCACAAGGAACATAACCCAAATTGCAGAAAATCGAAATGGCCAAAAATCACATTTCCGAATCCAATGCAAAGTGTACATGATTAGTACCTTAACTATTGGGTTATGGATTCAAATAAAGAGTTAAATATACTACCTCCTTAGGGGTGTAAACCCTCTTACTAACCAAGGCAAGTAAATCTAACTAGGAACATTTTAGAAGGGTGTAAACCCTTTTACTTCTCCTAGCACTCCCTTAAGTAACAAATTATTTCCAAGATAAATATTGATGAGCTTAGTGGGGTTGTATTCACTTATACTCCCCAAGAAGTTCAACTATTTAACCTTGCAATCAAGAAAAAGAGACAATAACAAGATAAAACCCTTCAACTAGAGCAAGAATCAACAAGATAAACTTCTACTTTTCCAAGAATTATCCACCACTATGCAAGAGAATCACTCCACAAGAGGTAGTGCACCAATTCCTTTCACTAATAGCAAAATAAACCATGACAAATGAAAAAGAGAGAGAAAATTCCCAAGGGTAGCGAAAATTTCAGCCAAGTACTTCTCACAATGGGAGAGTTATGTTATGAAATGAGATTCACATGATCTCTATTTATACAAAATGTTTAAAACATAGTTTGTCCACTTAATTAGGGAAAAACATAAGGGGTCAAAAACCCTTATCTTATCCCTTTACACAAATAATAATATTTAATTTACACTTTTGCACATTAGAAACCCTAAAACAAGATGACATCACCCCTTTAGGGAGACATTTTGACACTTTCCAAGTCGTTGGAGAAGAAAGTGTTGCCCCCATGGGCTCCTAAAGCCTCCTCTTCATGCGCCAAGGTCAATCCATGCCTCCTCTGGTCAAAACATGCCAAATGTCAATGAACAACAACTCCATCACCACCAACCCTAGCCCTAGGTGACGTCAAGCCCCAAAGAGTGATGTTTTTCCCCTCCTAGACAATTCGTTTGGCATATGAGGGCTAGGCTAGGTCCTCCAAGGTGTCTTCTAGGCCTCCAAAGGAAATTCATTGTGATCTGACTTGTGGGATTCAAGACCCATGGAAGCTCGAGCTAGGCGTGTTCCTAAAAAATTGTCCACCAAACAAGGTCCTATGAAACAAATATGTACACCCTCCAAAGATCTCAAGTCAAAATATCATGGCAAGTGAAAACCACATATAATAAACAAAGAATCTAAAAATGTGTATCAAAACTACCACATCAAATTAAAAAAATGCTCAAAGACCCTATACAATTGACCAAGTTTAGGTATGGGAGGGGTGTCATAAAATTCCTATTGGGTAGACCAAAACCCTCAAGTAGGGGATGCTCCCAAGGGTGTCCCTTCAAGGTCATGTAGTGTATGATGAGGTGGATAGGGATTTAGACATCATAGGTCAATGGGTTTCATGATATACAAGGGCTCATTTTGTCTCATCTATGGGTGCCTTTGTAGAGGGTGTGTTGCACCTTTGTTTTCAATGCATCCTTTTTCTAAGCCCATTCATTGCCATTAATTAATTAATATTCCAAAACATTGGTTACTCCCTAGAGTGAAATTGATTAGCTTGGGGGGCAACACCACAAGGTCCACTTGAATCTAGAGGTACATAGGGTGCCATATGCAAGGAAAGAAAGGGACACCACATGAGTGTACAGACCTCAACAAGTGGGGACATGTATATAATGTTATTTTGTTTTTGCAGGTCTTTGATTTTTTTAGGAGAAGTTTTTCATTGCTCTCAAGACCTCTTTGGGCAAGCATATGGAAGGTTTATATTTTAGGCTGTTATATTTTGCCAACCATCATCCCTTTGGGCCTTCAGCCCCTTCTTCCCATGAAATGAGGTACATGCCCTTCTTGGGTCACTAAATCCAAAAGGCCTATAAGAGGGCAATGTGATGAGCGGAAAGTGATAAGTATGGTCGGGAACGATACAATGACCCCTCAAGGGACCCCCAGTTTCATCCCTTTCCCAAAATTTGGCCACTTACTAGGAAATCGATGACACTCACCAAGGTGAAATAGGGTCAAAAGCATAATGTCCAAGCAGGCGTTCTATAATCAAAAGCAACTTCAATACAACATGTTTAAATGCATCAAATATTAGGGTGATTACCTACCACAATACCTGACTTGTATCGCATGGAGAAAGACCCATGTGCCTTCCAGAAGCTAGCTGGTGGGGTGGATGTGTTGACGATGGATCAAACTGTGGTGATAGAGCGGGCTTTCATATGTACAAGTGGACACTTCTAGTCATGTGGTCTCTCGACAGTCCATGTTTGTAACCCGAGGGTCTCAAGACATCATCTCCTTAGTTATCCCACAAAATGGGGATAATAGTTCCATTGGAGTATAAACATGATTACACTCATCTATGCCAAACTTGTTCAATAGTTCTCCAATGTACTTCTTCTGGGAGATGAATATGTACTTTGGATTTTGAATCAGCTCAATGCCCAAATGGTAGTGAAGATGTCCCAAATCTATAATCTTGAGGCCTTTCTTCAAATCTTTCTTTATGGATGCAATGTAGCTTTCATTATTCCATGTTATCAACAAATCATCTACATATACTACAAGATATACAACATTTTTTCCAACTTCCTTGACGAACAAAGTTGCATCCTCAAGATTGAAATGCTTGAAATTCAATTTCAGAAGATGCTCAATTCGCTTTTCATACCATGCTCTAGGTGCTTGTTTCAGGCCATATAAGGATTTGATGAGCTTGCATACCTTTTGTTCTTCTCCCTTCACAACAAATCCTTCCGGCTGAGACATAAACACATTATGTTTCAAGTCTCCATTAAAGAAAACAGTCTTCACATCCATTTGATGAATTTTCCATCCCTTCTTTGCTGCCATGGAAAATAGAGTATGGGTGGTCACCCATTTTGTTGTGGGGGGGGAAGTATCCTCATAATCAACACCTTCTTTATGTGCAAATGCTTTTTCCACGGGCCTTGTTTTGTTCTTGTCAAGTGAACCATCTGATTTGTACTTGTTCTTGAATACTCACTTGTAGCCAATTGGTTTGGTTCCAAATGGAGGGTCCACCAACTTCCATGACCCATTCTTGATGAGAGCATCATATTCCTTCTGCATGGATTCTTTCCACTCATCATGAAAAATATATTCTTTAAAGGAAGTCTGCACAAGGTTAGTAGATAAACTCAACTCACAATCATATGAAACATCCATGTCATCTACATCACCTAAGTTTGAATTATCTACATTACCTCCATCTTGGCTTGAGGAAATTCTTGTTCCTGTCTTTTTTATCTCATTAGGATGAACACCTTCAAGTGTTTTTGTGAGTCATTTTGGTGGATGTTTATGAGATGGTCTAGGTTTCTTAGCTGATTGAGATGGCGTTGAGTTCTCATCAAGACTCAACTTTTCAATCCTCTTGATCACATCATCCAAATGAAATTCAGGTTATGATGAAGTGGCTGGAACATATTCATGTGGGGGTGATGGTGCTTCAAAAGGAGATTCCATAGATTGACCCAATATAGGGATCCCCCCNGTAGCTTTCATTATTCCATGTTATCAACAAATCATCTACATATACTACAAGATATACAACATTTTTTCCAACTTCCTTGACGAACAAAGTTGCATCCTCAAGATTGAAATGCTTGAAATTCAATTTCAGAAGATGCTCAATTCGCTTTTCATACCATGCTCTAGGTGCTTGTTTCAGGCCATATAAGGATTTGATGAGCTTGCATACCTTTTGTTCTTCTCCCTTCACAACAAATCCTTCCGGCTGAGACATAAACACATTATGTTTCAAGTCTCCATTAAAGAAAACAGTCTTCACATCCATTTGATGAATTTTCCATCCCTTCTTTGCTGCCATGGAAAATAGAGTATGGGTGGTCACCCATTTTGTTGTGGGGGGGGAAGTATCCTCATAATCAACACCTTCTTTATGTGCAAATGCTTTTTCCACGGGCCTTGTTTTGTTCTTGTCAAGTGAACCATCTGATTTGTACTTGTTCTTGAATACTCACTTGTAGCCAATTGGTTTGGTTCCAAATGGAGGGTCCACCAACTTCCATGACCCATTCTTGATGAGAGCATCATATTCCTTCTGCATGGATTCTTTCCACTCATCATGAAAAATATATTCTTTAAAGGAAGTCTGCACAAGGTTAGTAGATAAACTCAACTCACAATCATATGAAACATCCATGTCATCTACATCACCTAAGTTTGAATTATCTACATTACCTCCATCTTGGCTTGAGGAAATTCTTGTTCCTGTCTTTTTTATCTCATTAGGATGAACACCTTCAAGTGTTTTTGTGAGTCATTTTGGTGGATGTTTATGAGATGGTCTAGGTTTCTTAGCTGATTGAGATGGCGTTGAGTTCTCATCAAGACTCAACTTTTCAATCCTCTTGATCACATCATCCAAATGAAATTCAGGTTATGATGAAGTGGCTGGAACATATTCATGTGGGGGTGATGGTGCTTCAAAAGGAGATTCCATAGATTGACCCAATATAGGGATCCCCCCTTCAATATTTAGAATCTCATCATCAAATTCATGATATGTCTTTACACGAGTGATTTTTTCTTCATGATCAAGCTACCTCTCAACGATTTCATCTTTCTTAGAGGATTCAAGAAAGATTACATCTTTGGAAAGGATGAATTCACTTTTTGTCTCATTGTAAAGATGATATCCCTTGGTGGTATTTGAGTACCCCAAGAAGATGCACTTTATACTCCTTGCATCAAGCTTGCTTCTTTTCTCCTTAGGAATCAAGGCATCGTAGGTGGAACCAAAGACCCTCAGATGTCTCACTGAAGGAATGTGACCATACCACATTTCATAAGGAGTCTTGTTTTGAAGAGCATGAGATGGGCACATGTTTTTTACATAAACCACACATAGAACTACATCATCCCAAAACATTAATTTTACATTCTTGAAAACATGGAACGAACCATATTTAGGAGTGTCATGTTCATTCTACACCCTTCTGTTGAGGATTGTATGGAACTTTTGTTTGATGCTTGATCCCATTTTGGGGAAAGTAGATTTCAAATTCATTAGATGTATATTCTTTTCCATTATCAATGTGAAGAAAGCCAATGCGAGACTGAGCTTCATTTTGAATCCATACATGAAAATTTTTGAAAGTTTCAAAAGATTGTGACTTATCTTTCAGCAAGTACATCCAACACATCATGGTGTAATCATCAATAAAATAATAATATATTTATTTCCGTCCGCAGAAGGAACATGCATAGGGCTGCACAAATCAAAATGAATCAATTCAATTTTTCTACATGCTTTGGAAGTAGAATCATGAAATAGTTGTTTGCTATGCTTTCCAAGGATACAAACATCACATTGCTTCAATTTCCTAGGAATAGTAGGCAAACCAAAAACACCATTATTTATTTATTTTTGTTTGTTAATTTGTGCGGGACCTGTTGGTTACGCGATTAACCTGTGGCTTGAGAAACCGCGACTCGGGGGCATCTAAGCTGTCAAAATCACCCGGGGATCGCACCCGGCCTGAGCCACACCAACCCTTAACATGGTTGGATTTTTGGTCCCCGCAGGTTTCGAACCGATGACTTTAACATCACAGAGTGGCTTAACAACACACTCCGTCACCGACTGTCCTACACCTCGGGGTCAAAACACCATTATTTATTAACAAACAAAAACTTTTATAATTAATATGGCCAAATCTAGCATGCCACAAAATACTAGATGACATTATACCTTCACCGTGATGAGAAATGTATGCAACATTTTGTATATAGGCAGATGTCCCCTTCAACTTGAATAGTCTTCTATCTTCCATTCTGGTCATGATAACCATGCTGTCAAAATCCTTCCTTATTTCAACTTTGCCACCAAACATATGAACATAGTGGCCTTGCTGTCGGATATGCACAAGGGATAAAAAGTTCCTTTGCAGCTCATGAAGATAGAGTACATCATGCAAAATAAAATCACAGAGTCCAGACATTTTGAGCATGATGGTGCCCATTCCCAAAGGTTTGAGACTCAATTTATCTGAAAAATACACTACGCCATCTACATTGTCATTGAAGTCTTCGAAGAAGTATCTTTGGAATTTCATGTGGGAGGTTGTACCCGTGTCAAGAAGCCTTGCATATCTTCAATGAGTATATGAAGTGTTAAACAAATATTCAATTACTCTTATATTGCAATGGGCAACAACGTAATTAGAAGATTTAGGTGGATTACCTTTTGCTAATTCTAAA
Source organism: Picea engelmannii (assembly GCA_009831015.1). Classification (NCBI taxonomy): domain Eukaryota; kingdom Viridiplantae; phylum Streptophyta; class Pinopsida; order Pinales; family Pinaceae; genus Picea; species Picea engelmannii. Next base: position 28,483 of record ML818589.1, on the reverse strand, counting down.
TTTTACCTTTGTCCTCTTTTTGATTCTCTATGTCTTTTTTTATCTTTTCCCATGGAACTCTGCAGTCACTCGCCTCATGTGACCTATTATTTTTTCAACAGATATAGTGAAGATTGGATCTTTCTCCTTGGTTGTGTCTACCTCTCTGCCTCTGAAAGTCTTTATTCCATGTCCTCTTTTGTTTCCTCCTCCTCTAGAGGAATCATGTAGTTGAATCTTCACTTTCTGAGCAAGGCACACAGTCTCGCCGGTCGAATGGGTTGACTTATTTCCAAAGGTTTTCTCACGTTCTGCAACTTTCTCCACTAACGTGTCAAATTTTATGGATTTCATTTGACCAATGGCTTGCAGAGATTCAAGGTAGTGAGAATATGTGGGGTAGAGAGCCTTGATGAAGGCTATGAGAGGGAGATCTGTATTCACTCCAGTGTCACCAATGTCATGCATTATGTCTTTGATCTCATAAGCTAAAGACATAGGATCATCATTCTTCAACTCTAGGTTGAAGACCTTCACCATCAATTGTATTAGTTCCAGTTATGTGTGTGTGTGTGTCATACAAATCCTTTAATCTCTTCAAAGTGCTATAGGAGTCGTTAATAGAAGCAATATGACATCTCACCTCTTCACTTACTATCTCAGAGATCACAACATATGCTTTCAGGTCTTTGTCCTTACATATGGCATGTTCTTTGTTTGATGTTGGAATGGGTGGTGTGCTACTCTTCAACTTTGCTTCCGAGGTAGCAAATTCAAAACATGATTCAACTACTTCTTCAGTGATTATTACTGCTTCATAAATGCCATTCCATAGGTTGTTGAAGATCAAAGTGCTTTTGATCTTTTTGTACTATTCTCTGTAATTATCTTTATTAGTCAGCAATGATGGTAATTAAAGAATGCATCTTCTACCACCTTGTGTATCCAACAATCCCAAGAGCTATCAAGGAGTTGGAATGAGCAAGAGAATTTTGACCCATTCATCCACACATAATAATTATTTTATTACTGCCAAATCGTTCTAAGGCGAAATCCGTGGACCTTGGAAACAAAGTTGGGGTCACTCATCTTCTCCCTCGTTTTCGAGTCGACCATCGTCTCCTTCATGGACTTCAAGTTGGTGCTCAAAAATAATATGGTATCACATATATTTATTATAAGTGATGGTATGAGTGATATGGTATCACATATATTTATTATAAGTGATGGTATGAGTTTGATCAACTTCACGGGCAGGTTGGAGCTGAACTGGTCGACCTCCCCTCCGCTGGTCAGACCTCCCCTTGCACCTCTCTCACCATATTTTGTGCTCGTCCGGAAAAGTGGAAATAGAAAAACATTTCATTTTAGAATGTGAGGCCCTCAAAGACAACAGGGAAAATTATGCAGGTATTCTGACAACTAATTCTTGGGATAATCTATTCAGCAAAGAGTTTGTTGAGAAGCTGGGAGCGATTATTGTAAAACTTCACAGGAAAAGGGCCGAATACAAAATCCAGATGGAAAAAAAATCTGTCCCATAGGCTATTTTTAGCCTCGTAGATGTTAGAAATACTTTCTTTCTTTCTTTCCATACCAAATAGTCGCATGCACCTCGTGGAGCGTAGACAAAATGGTGGAGCTGGAATTATGGTAATCGCTAGTCTCACTACACGTGAGGAATGTCACTGACAAAGATTACTGTGTGTAATGGAATGGAATGGTATCACTATGCGTGATGGAATGTGGTTGGATAGTATTACTATGCGTGAGGAATGCGGCTGGAGAAAAAAACAATCAAATAGATTCGTGAGAGTGATCGATTAGGGGTAATAGGAGCCAACAATGGATAGTTACTCAAATTAGGGGTTTTTTGTAGTAGGGTTTTGTAGACTGGAATGAATGGAGGAGCAAATTGTAGTAGGAATGATTGGAACACAGACTGGTTTACAAGAGAGACAAAGAATCAACCAGAGCGCCAAAAGGCAGAGGGACAGACATGAAGGCTTTTTCTGTATGCTAGGGGAAAGAAAACACCAAGATATATAATGGAGTTAACTTGTGCTCTAATACCATTGTTAGGTCAGGTATGACAGAAAACTTAATTCCACTGTTGTGATTTGCATTAACATGAGAGGTGCATAAATACAAATTAGATAGTTGTTGGTCTTTCCTAATATTACAATAACCCAATCCCAAGGATTACGTGTCCAACAATATAAATGATAACAAATATATAATTTACTAATACACAATTATCATATTGATTATACATAACTTGTTATACCTTTATTATATCAAGGTAATCGTTATGAGTGCACTTTTGATATTCAAATTATATAAAACACACACACATAATAATAATAATAATAATCTAATTTTAAGGTCACCACCAAGCCATACACTAAATTGGTATATGAGACTCCCTTGTTTGTGGGACAAATGACCCCCTCCTCGCTGTGATTTGACCTACCATACCCTACCCTCCTCTGAATTTGAACCTGTGACCTCCAAGGAGGAAACACATGTTCTTAACTATTAGGCCCATTCAAGTTGTACAACTAGTAAACTACTAAACTAGTAAAAAGAAAATAAAATCATATTTACAATTTGGTCATTTTAATTGGGATTACAAATGTTTTGAGATGGATGATAAATGTATTTGTAAAATTTGTGATATAAAAAAAAGATGAAGATCAATATCATTTTATTTTTATTTTTAGTATGCCTACAAGTTATAATTTTACCTAGTTTCATAACTTAATTATTCTCAAAACTTTATAGTTTAAGAAAACCATAATTATTTTGGTATTTTGATTTTTTGATTTTTACTATGTTCAGATATAAAAATGAAAATTTGAAAAATATTTAGTCTAAATCTATTTATTTTTCCAATAAACCTTGTTAATCATAGATGAAAGTAAATATCATCATCACACTCACACAAGCACAAGAATAAGACCACTATATACAAAAAACCAAGGGATAATAAAATCAGTGGTAAAAAATGGTGTTGTAGTAAAAAATGGTGTTGTAGTAGAAGAATCCTCCATTGATGAGATATGAGAATAATGAGAAGTCTGCCCTCCCTAAAATTGAGATGCCAAGTTTCCAAAACAACAACATTTGAAGAGCTTATGCACATTGATGGAAATTGAAGCATAAGGAAAGCACACTTACAATAATGACCTTGAAAACTAATGGATATTAAGCTGTATAACTTACCATCAACGTTGACAATCATGCTTAGCATGAAGAAATATAGCGAATAAGTTACTAAACATATAACTAGAATACAATTGACTTTCTATTTGTTGCATGCGACATATCATATGTTTGAGAATTATTGTATTGTAGGAATCTATGCATTTCATGACATTGTATGAATGAGATGTAACATTCCTATGTAATGCTTACAAATCAAAATGCAAAAAAAAGAAATTGAGGTGTGTAATATAAAAAATTAAAACACAAACCATTAATTATTATAATTAAAAAAAAATGGATAAAAAATAAAACCAACATGCATCCATTTTAACTTAAGATTTTTTAAGTACAAAAGTTATTCCAAGATCATTTTTTATCCCTCTTCACATTTAATAAAATTCAGTTTAAGATAAATCTATGTAGTTATATAATATTGCAATTTTTGTGAATAACTAATTATAATTTTTAACATAGTGATGAGGTAAAAATATGATTTCCAGTTGTTTGGTGTCACTCTACACTATGTCACTCATTTGTCAACCCAAGGTTTACTGTGCTTATGAGGCATTCTTGTGCAATCTGCACATAAAAGAGGACTAGCTTACTGTAACTATGATTATGAAAGAAATAAGTCACATAACCCTGATCCTTTCAGTCTTATGGTGGTATCTCAGAAAACTAAGCTCTCTGAAATATCATGAACTTAATCTTTGAATATTCACTTGACTGGGATTTATGAGAACTGTGATTCTGTAGCAACTGTGCATATGTATAAAAAGGAATCTTAAGGTCTATAAAACTCAAAAATTACGATGCTGTAACAACAAGGGTAAAGTACTTAATGATCCCTGTCCTCAACTCTGTGGATGATGCCAAAGTTTATTATGATGGTAAGTTCTTTCACCTAGGATCTGTCATACATACCGAGATTTATCTACACATTCCTAGAGTTTAACCATAAGGTGTTAGGATAACAATAGGTCTGATTTTAGACGCTGGCTGAAATCTATTCACCTTAATAATTTTTAACTGTCATTACTCAGCAAATATCCAGGGCCATTATGAAGCATATAACCATTACTCAACAAACTGTAAGATAAATATCATAAACTAACAATCTCATTAGCGTATATATATATATATATATATATATATATATATAATTATTATGCATGAGTTTAACTAACAATAAAAGATATAACCAACAAAAGAAATAATACGGATTGTACCTATGAGTGGGCCCTTGCTCACGGTACTTCCGTATTCACAATTTATCAACAAAGAATGACCACACACAACAGAAAATATATATATCAGAAATTTAGAAACTCAAAACAGTGTTCACTCGGTCCAATGCTTGATACGTTTTACACACACTATTACACTAACTGTCTTTGCTCAACCGAGCATACATATATATACAAAATATTTGGCTAAAGATAGCTCTGTGCAGAGCGCCAATCCCCTAGATTCTAGGAAATACTGTTGAAAAAAAATGATGCTTAATGCCTCCACGTATCCACTGGCTGATGTCTTGGATGCGTTGAGTAAACTGTTATGCATATTCCTGTTTTGGATTTATCATGTGCGCTGAAGTAAAGATATTGAGCATCTTACTTACTGCTCACGGTTATGCAATCTCCACGCTGATAACCATCAGCCCTACCACTTGTCCTCATGTAAGCTGTCCATTCAAGGCATGTCGTACTGTGTAGGTGCTGATGTGTGTATGCAAGAATAGAATGTGGCTGTGCTGGAAATATATCTTCTTAAAATATCCTCTTTATATATCTCCAAAATTTCCTTGCATCGATACGCATCTTCATATGAACCTGGGGCCTTGCATTCTGTAGCCATAGTTAATGTTATTGAAAGCCATACATATTTAAGAATTCAAATAGTTTCTAAAGTTCACTCTAATTCTAATTTATGAACAAAAATCAAGAAGATTAGGTGGCAATAATAATACCTGTGATAAAGGTGGAACTTTACAAAGATAAGTATGTGGAAAACATAAAAGGAGGGCAAAATGTATCTGTATCTAGGGAAAATAGGGAATAAAAAGATGCCAAAATGGGGGTTCATCATCTCCCCCTTGCCGATCTGGTTACATGTCCTCATGCAACCTATTCCTCCTCTGCGATTCCTGCATGGAATGCCCCCTAGTCATAGGCTGGGTGCCCAAACTCACTTGTATTATAATATCCAAGGGCCCTCTCCATCTGTAACCACTGAAGCCTTGCCTCTTCCTCATCCCATGCAGTAGTGGCTTCGTAGAACCTGTTGGGGCACCAAATAATAGGAAAGTGGAACCTCAGTCCTAGCCATCGACTACCATACCTGAGTAAGGAGTTAGCATAAAATGAAGCCGGATTGAGTGCCAAACCAAAATATGGATATCCTATGGGGTTTCGATCCTTTAGATATTTAGGAAGAACTTCCCAAATATCATGAGATATCAACAGTGCCTCAACTGAATGTGCCCTGGATACCTGCATGAAGTCTGCTATGGCAAATCGCTGGTGCTGACGGATGGTGACTACATCTCCCGCATCTTCCCTCAACCTCTGTAGATCTTTCTTCATAACATGAGGCAATGGATACTCATCCCTCACATTTAGGCTTGCCTCAACCTCCATCCTCCTGTAGAATTCTGCATCCTTCTTCCACTGAGATAGACCAAGGATGTGAGAGGTAAATGCCCTCAACTGAACATCTCCAACTCCGAGGTTAGGATTCCAACGGGCATTGTTAGGGAGGATGAAGTTATAAAGATATAACTCACACAACAGGTTTTGGTCTTTCATTTCCGCAGAGACATAAATACTAACAAAATCATTCGGTTGGTTTATCTCACGAGGTTGTCCCGCTGCTAACTATTTTAGTCTAAAGGCTGCCCACCGATCATGCAAATAAAGAGGATAAGACTTTGGTGGCTTTCTACTAAAAATGCCTTCAAAAGAAATTTTAGTAGACTGTTGTACCAACTTCTTTGTGCCCTCTATTTGTTGTTTATATTGTTTAATCTTTTCTGTCCATTTTTTTTCTTGTTGTAGATACATAGAACACCATCTCGCCTTAAGCTTTTCGATGACTTATCTGTGTGATTCTTTATTGATGATCCCCAAGTCAAAGAGTTCGTCCTTGTTTCTCCACTGGGGAAGGTCGGGTTTCAATTGCATAAAGGCATGAGTGTTGGTGATGATATCATCCAGGAAGGTATTAAACATCTGTTGAGCTTCCTCTGTATGGACTTTGGCACAACTTGCCACTCTTTCTTCTGATACATCTTCCCCCTGTATATCCTCCATTAGGTCTGCTGCTTTGTTTGGAATTTTATGATATCTCAATTTACTTTTGAGCTTCTTATTTTGCAGCAATAATCTTCGATTTTGTTTAAGTAAGGTTTGGTAGCTTGGGCTACAGAACCGGAAAGGCTTGAGTTCAATATAGCTCTTTCCTTTCTTCTTCTTCTTACCATGTTCCTTATGCCCAAGGATGAAGTGTGAAGTGGCTTCCATATCTCATGATTGATCTATCATCTCGGTCGAAGAAGGGGAAATGTCACACCCTATCCAATTATGCTCTATATCTAAAATTGGGGGTTCTACCCCTTCCGGTTAAGCCTCAATATCTATCATTACCTCATCTTGTTCTTTTCCTGTTTCTGAATCTTCAATGAGCTGTACATCCGATGTCTCTTGTTCAGACCCCGTATCTTCTGTCTCAACAATGACTGGGCTTAAAACTTTCCGAGAAATTCTCGTTGATTTCCTGCATCCTGTAGTGATCTTCTCGGTCCTCTTTTTAGGTGGTAAAGTTCTCATCTTCGGCTTGGACAATGTTGATCCCATGAAAGTGTTCCAGGAAATACCAAGTCGATTCAGTTCTTCATTTATAATCATCATGATGAGACCTCTATGATATAAAGCAGTTTCGGGGTTTTGTTTTTTTTCGCAAAAACTCAACCATCTTAGATAAACTTTTGTGTAAAAAGTAAGGCATGCTGAGTGGTTTGTCTCCTTTCAAATGTAGCAGGATTATGATATGATAATGATGAACCAAATTATATCTACCCTCACAGGTGACAAATTTCTGCAGGTGGAATACCACCTCATCCCAAGGAGAGCTTAGTGAGTCCCTGGCTATCCCTCTTCTCAAATCTGGAAGTGGAGAAGGTGCCTTAAAGAATGGGATCCAACTTTCAGGGGCCACTTTAAAATTATTATACCATTTCTCTCCTTGCAATGACAACCTTGTAACTCTGCTCAAGGATTCTTCAGACACAAGGATATCCAACCTTCTCACAGTGGCTTGGCTGCCATCAAAACTCTGAGCAAATTCCATAGTGAGATCGAGGTCAAACCCCTGGAATTTTTCTAAGAATTGGAGCCATCCAACCTACTCAAATATCTGCATCACTGCTGGGTGTTTTTTGATACTGTCTACATTATTGGGCTCATTTCGATTTATTGCCCCTCCCATTTTCAAAGAAGAACAATCTGTTTAGAAAGAAAAATGCTACAGAATGAGGGATGAACGTCTGCTTACCTCAAAATCGCGTTATATCTTGTTAACGTAGCCCCCGTCAATTTGCATTTAGCTTCTGGACAGACTTCGCATAAACAACAACTTACTCTTTTAGCCTTTTATAAACAGGAGCTGACTCTGCCTGCAACATTCGCGAATGGTCTAGCCTGACTCAGACAACACCCAATGGAGCGACCTTCGATTGGGAGCCAATGCGAACCCGACTCTGTTCAGAAGTAACCCCGCTGTCACCCTATGCGCGTGTCTCACCTGTGTAGCTGCACACTATGCTTTGGGAGCTAACTCAATTTTATGCTATATAACCACTATAATATAGCAAACCTGGCTTCAATTTTATACTGGACAAGCACCGTAATGTAGCTAACCCGACCCGATTTTATGCTGGATAATCACTGTAATATAGCAAACTAGACTCGACAAATATGTTGTGTAATCATGGTTATATAGCTTACCCAGCTCAACCTTATGCTGGATAATCACCGTAAGCTTCACACTGTATATGCTTCTTTGTGGCGAACCGACTCGACAAATGTCTTGTGGAATCACTGTAATATAGCTCGACTCTGCTATATAAGCACCGTAAGAACCCGACTCTGCTATATAAGCGTTGTAATAACCCGACTCTGCAAAGACTATTCTAGAGATGCCGATTCTGCTCTTCGTATGGTGGTTAAGGACTAAGCACGAAATAAGTTTATCGAGCCAAGGAGTGAGGATCGTGGCGGTACATTGGCGTGTGTTATGACAGGTGATGTGTCGGGGGTAGTTGTTGATGCCAAGTATTTCGTTTCAAAAAGGATATGGTTTGTTTGAAATCGTGATTGTGTGCATACAGAGGGAAATAAATTGTCGGTTGTTGGAATGATCGCTACTTAATGGTTGTCAGGAGTGATCATTATTAGCTACATAATGGAAAAAACTAAAGGTATGCAAAGTATGAACGACGTGTATAATAGTCAAGTGTGTAGCTGTCAAGGGGTAGTAGATTGGGCGATGTGGTTAGGCAAGGTCATTAAGCGTAATGTATCATTTTTTTTTTTTTTTTTGTTAATTTGTGCGGAACCTGTTGGCTACGCGATTAACCTGTGGCTTGAGAAACCGCAACTCAGGGGCATCTAAGCCGTCAAAATCACCCGAGGATCGCACCCAGCCTGAGCCACACCAACCCTTAACATGGTTGGATTTTTTGTTCCCGCAGGTTTCGA
>ML818589.1:6964-18658 GCA_009831015.1 Picea engelmannii | reverse complement strand
AATTGGGAAATTCAAGACAATATCCACTCAGCTCAATGTATGATATGTCTCACACGCTAATACACTAACTGTCTTTGCTCAACCGAGCATACATATTTATACAAAATCTTTGGCTAGTGATAGCTCTGTGCAGAGCGCCAATCCTCTAGATTCTAGGAAATAATGTTGAAACAAATTGATGCTTAATGCCTCCACGTATCCACTGGTTGTTCATGTCTTGGATGCGTTGAGTAAACTGTTATGCATATTCCCGTTTTGGATTTATCATGTGCGCTGAAGTAAAGATGTTGAGCATCTTATTTACTGCTCAGGGTTATGCAATCTCCACGCTGATAACCATCAACCCTGCCACTTGTCCTCATGTAAGCTGTCCATTCAAGGCATGTCGTACTGTGTAGGTGCTGATGTGTGTATGCAAGAATAGAATGTGGCTGTGCGCTGGAAATATATCTTCTTAAAATATCCTCTTTATATATCTCCAAAATTGCCTTGCATCGATACACATCTTCATATGAACCCGGGGCCTTGCATTATGTAGCCAGAACCTGGGGCCTTGCATTCTATAGCCATAGTTAATGTTATTGAAAACCATACATATTTAAGAATTCAAATAGTTTTTAAAGTTCACTCTAATTCTAATTTATGAAAAAAAATCAAGAAGATTAGATGGCAATAATAGTAACTGTGATAAAGATGGAACTTTACAAAGATAAGTATGTGGAAAACATAAAAAGAGGACAAAATGTATGTGTATCTAGGGAAAATACGGAAAAAAAAATGCCAAAATGGGGGTTCATCACATAGGATGAATTTATTTGGTTAATCTATAAATTTACATAAATGTTAATAATATTTTAAAAATCCACATAAAATAAAACTTATCATTATAAAACATTACCGATACAAATTCTATAGTTTTTAGTATTACTAAAATGTGATTATAGAGTATATACTTTTTACTATTATATTTTAATAAATTTTAAATATATTAATATTTTAATAACTTTTAAATATATTAATTATTATTTTTTGTTGGACACATGTAATATTGTGTTCTTAAACCTCTTAAATGTAAATTTTAAATATATTAATTATTATTTTTTGTTGGACACCTTAAACCCCTTAAATGGAATCACGCATGTGAATATTGTGGCAAGAATATGAGTATGCAATTAGAAAAGTGAAGGACAATTAAGAGAAAACCTCATGATGTATAGACTTGATGATGTGACAGTGAACTGGATGATGTGGACTAAAGTGGATGACTTGTCAGATGTTAAGTGGAGAAAAGTGGACATGTAGCAGTTAGAGGTTGGTGGTTGGAAGGTGAGCACATGTTAGTCTTGTTAAATACTTAAGTCTGTTTTCCTTCATAAGGGGAAGCCATTTGTGAAAAGAAAAAGGTGGAGGTGTTGTTGGAGGCAGAGCAAGAGGTGGGACAGAGGAGGGTTGAGACTTTACATTTCACCCTTAACATCCTTTATGTGGGATATAGGGTGGAGCAAGTGTAATCTCATCCTTTCCCCACCCTCCACATTCCTTTGTACAGAGGTACAATGTAACAAAAACATTGGTGGACATTGTCCACGTATAAAAGACCCTACAAGGAATAAAAAACTATGATTGAGGGCTAATGAAGGGGGTATGATCCCAACTCCACAATGAATAATAATGTGCCATGTGGAGGTTAAGGAGAATGTACATCAAGAGATATAGGTGAAGAGGAACAATGTAAATTTTGAGATACAAGAAAAGGTAGTTAAGGTCATAGAGCATAAATTACCACCATTTGAGAGAGAAGTTGGAAGTGACATATATAAGAGTAATTTGAATAATTAGACCATAGATCAAGGAACAATAATACAAATTGCCAAGAGAATGATCCAAAAGGGGGGTGCTCTAGACATGAAGAAGACGATAGAAAACCCTCTCGTGACCTTTAGCCTCGCAACATGGTCAATTTGTAACTTAATGAGAAGGTTATTAGCCTATAGCTAATTAGAGAGTGAGAACAATTAATTGAGATATTGCTTTTCCCTATTGGGTTTCCACTTTAATCCTTGTGTTATGTGTGATGATGTTGCCCTCTATTTATTACAGTAGTTACTATTATTGTCCTAATTACATTATGGAACAAAAAAAGAGATGAAGAAGAAGTAGAATAAGAGTACACCTAAAAAGAAGAATGTGTTGCCATAAAAGTTTCTAACGGAGAAGAGGATCACAACACAATCCCAAGAAGATGAAGCACTATGTAGAAGTTGTTGAAGATGAAGATGTTGATGACATAATGAGCATATTCAAATTTTCCAAAGAGAGATGTTTGTGGAAGAGTGATTGTTGCATACTGAGAGAAAATTCTGAGTGAAAATATGTTGTAGAAAGAACATAAGATGTAGATTGTTCGGATGAGAAATAAGTCTTTGATTTTTGTCTTATAAATAAGGGAAGAAGTTGCTTGAGTGGTTGAATCAAAGAAAGTGTAACATAGGAACACTCCATGTTATGTGGTTTTAAGCAAAGAAAAGTTCACTACACCTGGGAACCATAGTAGATTGCAAGAGTGGAGGCACTTGAAGGTTTTCTTTTATGGAGGCATGACTCAAAATTGGTTATGCATTGCAGTGCATGACTTGTAAAGGTGGCGATTGTGATTGTTCTCTAGTAGAGTGACAAAAAATTTAAGTGAGAGGTGATACACACATGAAATAGTGCTTCGAGAAGGTGAAGAGTGGAGATGTAGAAAGAGATAGAGATTGGCAGAAATAGAAGAAATGAGGAAAGTTACATCAAAAGAAAAGTTGCATTTAGATGTGCAAATGGGAGTTATTGATTCTCGTAATACACGTTGTTGTATGTTGAATTTGTTGTAGGTACATTTGCAACTCAAGAGAAAAGTGCACCACGTGGAGACTGCAAAAGAAGATGAAGGTTGTAATTGAAGATGAGATTGAACCTCTTAAGCACGTTGCATGAGGACATGCTTTTTAATAACTTGAGAAGTTTGATGTAGGAGCATCATTGGAAAAATGATGATGCCCTTTACAAAGAAGCATGCACAAGAAGATTGTGGCAAGAAGACGAGTATAAAATCACAAAGGTGAAGGAAAATTAAGAGAAAGCCTCATGATGTACATGATCGATGATGTGGCAATGAAATAGATGACATGGATTATGTTGATGATTGTGTCATATGTTGAGGGAAGAAGAGTGGACACATGACAATTAGAGGTTGGTAGTTGGAAGGAGAGAACGTGTTAAAGTTTTGTTAAAAACTTGAGCCTTTTTTTAAAAATTAATGTTGGGTGGAAGCCTTTTATGAAAGGAAAAAGGCAAAGGCGTCGTTGGGGAAAAGCAATGTAATGTTCCCGAGCCAATTTTTTTGCTCGGAACACTAATTGTTTACTGTTTCCTATGTTTTCCTATGTATTTGCAGGTTTACTCATTAAGATGTGCATTAAAGGTTTACTTGATGTTGATTAAGCATTGGAATAATAGATCTGAAGCATATAATAATAAACAAGACAAGATACACAAAGAACACCAGTACAAAACCAATAATGTCATATCTGACCTTTATTTAGATAGTAGAGAGATCCCTTGCACAAGAGATCTGCATATCTGGAAAAAAAACCCAATAATATCACAATGGGATGCCAGTCGATACAATAATAAGAAAATACAGAGATAATAGCCTCCCAAAGGCTGTCTGAGAAGAGATCCAAGCCTCCAAAGGCTAACATCATGCAAGATAAGATTGAAGATAAGAGAACCCCGTCAATACACTGCAAAACCCCTCCAACTGGTTGAGTTGTGCCCTGCTCTGGCTGCTGATGAACCCTCAAGTTTTGACCCTCCTCTTTCTGAGCTCCAAATCCCTCCAAACTCTCTTGGAATGTAGATCGGGCTAGTAGAATCCACCGAGCCAAGTTTCAAGCTGAATGGAGAAGTTTTGCTCCTCCAACTGAGCAAACCCTCTACTAGTTTGCGCCCTCTTGGTTTGACTGAATCAATGAGATTTTGTTCTCCCTTCTAGGAGCCTCCAAATGCCACCAAAATCTCCCGGATTGTAGATCGGGCCAATACTAACAAGCTAATGAAATCTCAAGACAATCTATGGAGATCCAGGCCAGTAAACAATGATAACCTCTTCTTGCAATGCGCCCCTCTCTCCTCCAATTCGTGCCAAAATCCAGGAAATAAATTGTTAGGATAATCTCCTCCGGAATAGACCAAGAATGATGCTAGGGACCATACAACGAAACCCATATGCTCCTTTTCCAAGAAGCCTCCTCCTTTCTCCAGATCGAATCAATCTCCTCAAGGTGGTGCGCCCCCCTAGCTGGAAACCCCTTATGTTGCACACTAGCCTGATTCTTCCTGTAGATCAAACCCCTGCAACACCGTAGAATGGTGTGGGAGGATTATTTCTGTAAATGTGTTGAACCTGCACAAAATAGATCTAGCTAAACAATAATACACACATTTGCAGAGAGAATTGGAGAAAGAAGAAGGAGAGAAAGAATGAAAGAATTCTCATTAACCGTTATGAATAATGAATAATTTACACATGATATACTCTGTATAGCTCAATGAGTGCGCACTGGAGGTGAACCAATGTGCCATAGTGGTGGTCTAGAGTGATCTGGACACACACCAACAATTACGGGAGTGAACTGCCACATAGTCTAGTCTCTCAGGCAGTTACGGGAGTGAGCTGCCACCTAGTTGAGTTAACTAATCAAATAGTCTTCAGTTAACTGACTGAACATAGAGTAGTGAGGAGTTAACTTAGGGAATCAAGGCTAATGCACCCATTTGGTGATGATCCCAAGGCAAGGTCGAATTAGCATGGTGATGATCCCAATGTTGCATGGTAATAAAACCAATGCAACATCTAAACTCAACTCAACTAGTCAAACTGAAGTGTCAACTGCAAGTGAATATTCTCCAGGTGGAATATTCTCCCCTAAAATATAGGAAACTGGATAATGACTAATTATGACTAATAAACAAGGAAAAACCTTAGGAAAAAGAAATCCTAGGTGTGTGTGAAGTAACTCCAACACCCCCCCTGAATATCACTATGGTGAAAATAAAGAATGGGTCCCGAAAATGAGGCCATGTTAGGTACCCAAATACAAAAGATACACTGAAAATAAAGTTAGGAAAGACGAAAAACCTCATGGGAAAAATCCCCCCTCAAGGTACAATGTACGTAAAAAGAAGAACTACAGTTGCTAGGCAACTGTGTCCTTCACTCCAAGACGACTTCTCAGAGAATGAAACTTCTGCTTAGTGAAGGTCTTGGTGAAGATGTATGTCGTCTCTTTTGCTGAAGGATGGAACTGTAAGTCGATGATCCCCTCGTGTGCTAAGTCTCGGATGTAGTGCATGTGGATCTCGATGTGCTTCGTCCGCTGCCTCTGAATTGGATCTCTGCAAAACTTCAGAGTGCTCTGGTTGTCACACTAGATGACGATCAACCGATGAAACTAAATGCCCAACTCAATGAGAAAATGTTGTAACCACATAGCCTGAATGGTTATGTTAAATACCCCTCTGTACTTTGCCTCGACTGAAGATAGAGCAATGACAACGTGCTTCTTGCTCGACCAACAGATAGGCCCGGAACCGAGACCGAGTGAGTAACCAGATGTGGACTTGTGATCAGTGCTATCGCCAACCTAGTCGGAATCAGTAAACTCGATGAGATCTAATGTAGAGTCTGCTGCATAATGAATCCCAAAGGTGATGGTGCCATGTACGTATCGAAGGATATACTTTGCAACTTTCCAATGTAGCTCATGCGGCTCCTGCATGAACCTGGAAACTACGCCAACTGCATATGAGAGGTCTGGTCTGGAGTGTGTGAGATACAACAAGCTCCCCACTAGCTTTCTGTACAGTGTGTTGTCAACCAGTGGAGTCTCTCCACTATCCTCAAGTTTGACTCCTAATAGGAAAGGAGTCGGAGCAGACTTGCAGTCTGTCATGTGAAATCTCTCAAGGAGATCTCGTGCATACTTAGCCTGAGATAGTTTGATGCCTGATGCATCCTGATGGATCTCGAGTCCAAGGAAGAAGTGTAGCGGACCCATGTTCGTCATCAAAAACCTGTCATGTAGAATCCTCTTGATTGCAATAATCGTCGAAGTTGAGCACCTAGTGATCAACAAATCATTGACATACAGAACTAAAAGTAGAAGTGAATCAGCCGTCCTGAGCATGTAGACATTCAGATCTAATTTACAACATACAAAGTTCTGTGACAGTAGGTAGGAGTCCATCTTGGCATACCATGCCCTCAGAGCCTGCTTAAGGCCATAAAGTGACTTCTTCAGTCGACAGACCAAAGATGAGTCCTGCATAAATCCTTGGGGTTGCTCCATGTAGATCTCCTCAGAGAGATCACCGCGAAGAAATGAATTCTTCACGTCCATCTGATGGACTTCCCATCCTTTGGCTTCCGCAATGGAAAGTGCCAATCGTATGGAATCCATCTTCGCTACTGGAGCGAAGGTCTCATCATAGTCAATACCATGAACCTGCTAAAAGCCTTTGGCGACAAGCCCGGCTTTGTATCTGCTGATCTGTCCATCTGTTGCGCTTTTGGTCATGTAGACCCATCTGCATAAGAAAAGTTTCCTCCCAGAAGGAAGGGGAACCAGATCCCAAGTCTGGTTATCGAGGAGGGAGTTGTACTCCTCCTGCATGGCAGATTCCCAAAAGGGATTTCCAGCAACCTCGCCATAAGACTGTGGATCTGAAGACTGAACCAAGAAAAGATGCCTGGAGGGTAATGGTTTAGTGGCAGTGAGTGCAACAGGAGGCTCCTCGAAATAAGATCGAGTTCTCCTAGTATCGACTGTATCACCAATGAGATCCCCTGCATCCTGAAGAGTAGTCTGTGCCCACTTGGGCCTCTGCTCTGGCTCTGCAACTGCATCTGGATGCTCTGACTCTGCATCTGACTGTACTGACTCTGAATCTGAATCATCTGAGTCCTCTAAATCAGAACTCACATCTGAAGAAGAGTCGGCATGTGCATGCTCATCATCTCAGAAAGGTGGAAGAGTGAAGGTGTTTGCATGCGGCTGTTGAGCTACATGCAAGACACTTTTCTCGAATTGGACACTACGTTCAATGATGAGCCGGTCTGAGGAAAGATCAATAAGCCAATATCCCTTCACACCGTCGGGGTATCCAACAAAATTGCACTCAGTGCTTTGTAGATCAAGTGCCTTCCTCTTTTCAGAGGGAATCCGGGCCCATGCACGTGAACCGAAAATGCGAAAGTGGGTCACTTCCGGTTTGAGGCCACTCCAAGCCTCGTAGGGGGGTCTTATCCTTGACAGATCTATGGGGAGATCTGTATTGGATGTATGTTGCACAGTTAAGTGCTTCGGCCCATAGTCTCTGTGGTAGAGACTTTGCATGCAACATGCAAGATGCCATCTCCTTTAGAGATCTATTTTTCCGCTCATCAACTCCGTTTTGCTGCGGAGTATAGGGAATTGTATGCTGCAACTGAATCCCTGCCTCATGGAAAAGATTGTGGATTTCAGGATTCACATACTCGCCCCCGTTATCATTTCAGAGGACTTTGATCTTCTTTCCGGACTGTGTCTCAACCAGGGCTTTGAAATCTTTGAGGTGTTGAAAGACCTTGAATTTTTTTCCTGAGAAAGTAGATCCATGTAAAACGTGAGAAATCATCAACAAAAATGAGAACAAACCTTGCTTTGTTGATGGATGGATGCGGAAAATGACCCATAAGGTCACTGTGGATCAGATCTAAAGGTGTGGAGGCTCTCTGAGACTTTCCCTTGTCGAATTTCTCTTGAGGGTGTTTCCTGAGAACACATCCCTCACACACTCCCTTGGAGAAATGGATGTCTAGTATACCATCAACCAATCTGTGTTTGCTAAGTTGTTGCATGTATTTGAAATTCAAATGTCCAAACCTTTCGTGCCATATCCTACTACTTTCATTAGCATGAGTAAGCAGTAAAGCAAAATCAGGTTCAATGAATTCAGAAAAAGTATACAATCTAGACTGATGATTTACCTCACCGGTAGCAACCCTGAAGTTGGTTTGCATGTCGTAGATGTCCACGGAATTTGGTGTGAATATGAATTTCTTTCTGGTGCCAGAACTCGTCATCTGATACACGGAGAGAAGGTTGACAAAAAGTTTGGGAATGTGCAACACATTCTCGAAGCTTCCGTTGGTGAGTTCAATCCTTCCTTTGCCGGTGAATTCGACAGAAGAGTTGTCCCCCATCAGAATAGGAGGACCTTTGCATGCATCCAATGAAGAATAGATTGCTTTTGATGCAACCATGTGATGTGATGCTCCTAAATCTACGATCCAAGCATCGGGAGAGGAGTTGATGGCAATCAAGGCATGGCTAAAATTGCCTTTCTTGGAATTCAGATCTTCTGGCTTCTTCTTCTTGGCACCCTCGGGGATGCGATCTCCAAGGTTGTTTTGTTGAAGTATTTGAGACATCAGATCTATTTGTTTTTGCATGCATGCAGATTCCGAATGGAATCCTTTGTGACAGTATGTGCATTTCTCCCATTTTCTTCCATTTTCCCCTTTGGATCCAGAGGCATCGGTGAAGGGTTTTGTGTACCCTTCCTTCTTCGGATGTGCATGAGCTTTCCGTTTATCTTTATCTTTAGATTTCTGATATTTGTGGCTGCCATCATGCACAGTGAGTGCATGCGCCCTTGGGCCTTTGATTATGCCCATGTTGATGAGGTTGGTTTGCTCTTGTGTCGGGGATTCAATAAAGTCCTCAAGAGAAGGCATCTTCCAGGTGGCTCGAGAGGCGAATCTGACAGTATGGAATGTAGATACGAATACAGAGAATTCAGGATCAAGCTTGGAGAGAATGGTGAGAACCATTTGTTTCTCCTCCTTTGATTTATCAACCCCGCAAGCTTTGAGTTGCGACAATAAATCCTTGAATTTTGTAAATAAATCTTGAATATTCTCGAAGCTTTTTGGATCCAATGTGAGCAGCTCCACCTCCAACATGTGTCCCCTCATCTCATCCTGTTTGCCAAAGAGCCCTTCCAAGGTGGTCCAGGATTCATTGGGAGTCTTACAAGAAGATATATGAAAAAGGAGATATGGAGAAATAAGACTGCAAATTGTTCCAAGTGCCTCATCCATGCGATTTAAGTACTTGGATTTTTCTATGGCTGATGTCGGTTCTGTATCCGTATTCAAGGTTAACCTATACAACCCTCTGGTTCGGAGATGTATGGCTATTTTCTCCTTCCATGCAAAATAGTTGTAAGGTGTAAGAATGAATTCTTTTTGGAAATCCATCTTTCCGCTATCTTCAATCTTTTGTACCTGCAAAACATTTTGGTGTAGTTTTTGCTTAGCAGTCCGTCGGCTCTGATACCATGTAAATGTGTTGAACCTGCACATAATAGATCTAGCTAAACAATAATACACACATTTGCAGAGAGAATTGGAGAAAGGAGAGAAAGAATGAAATGATTCTCATTAACTGTTATGAATAATGAATAATTTACACATGATATACTCTGTATAACTCAATGAGTGCGCATTGGAGGTGAACCAATGCGCTATAATGGTGGTCTAGTGTGATATGGAAACACACCAGTAGTTATGAGAGTGAACTTCCACCTAGTCTAGTCTCTCATGCAGTTACGAGAGTGAACTACCAGCTAGTTGAGTTAACTAGTCAACTAGTCTTCAATTAACTGACTGAACAAAGAGTAGTGAGGAGTTAACTCAGGGAATCAAGGCTAATGCACCAGTTTGGTGATGATCCCAAGGCAAGGTCGAATAGCACGGTGATGATCCCAATGTTGCATGGTGATAAAACCAATGCAACATCTAAACTCAACTCAACTAGTCAAACTGAAGTGTCAACTGAAAAAGAATATTCTCCAGGTGGAATATTCTCCCCTAAAATATAGGAGATTGGATAATGACTAATTATGACTAATAAACAAGGAAAAACCTTAGGAAAAAGAAATCCTAGGTGTGTGAAGTAACTCCAACAATTTCACCTCCAGGACCAAGCCTGGATCAAGAAAGGTGCAATCTTTCACCACCGAGTTGATCTCTAGGGTTTTAGACTCAAAACCCTCAAAACTGCGTGTGCTCAAGAGCTCCGATGCAAAATAAGATAATAATCCAAAATGTCTTAGAAGTGCGCCCTGCCCTTTCCTTTATAGCTCCAATCTATTCATTTGTTGAGTTAGTTAACCCCTAGGGTTAACTCTTAACTTTAACTCACATTTTCTTTTCTTTCATTGAATTATCCTTTTTCACACAAAGTCAACTCAGTAATAGAATGCTATGTTTAAGAAATGTCTTCTGGTTGACTTTGTACCCAATATGCCTGAGACTATAGTCTAGTGGGGATAGCTAGATTACTGAGTCTCTCTAGACCTCTTCATCAAGAGGTGGGGGACATTACAAGCAAGTGGTAATGAGGAGGGTTGAGAGTCAACATTTCACCCTCTGCATCCTTTGTGTGGGGTAGAGCGTGAAGTAGGTAGACTCCCTTCCTTTCCCTGCCCTACACATTTGTTTGTGGAGTAGTACAATATAACAAAAGCATTGGTGGACCCATTAATGTATAAAAGGGCATGCACAGAATAGAAAGCTATGGCTAAGGGATAATGAAGGGGGTGTGAACCCAACGCTGCAACGAATAGGAAGGGGCCAGGTGGAGGTTAAGGAGAATGTATGTTGAGAGCCATCAATGAAGAGGAACAATCACAATTTTGTGATAAAGGAAAAAACAATTAAAGTAACCAAGCGACGAGAAATTACCACCATTTGGGAGAGAAATTGTAAGTAATAGTGACATGAGCAATTTGAACATTGAGAAGATAGATCGAGAAATGAGAAGATACATTTCCAAGAGAACGAGCCAAACGGGGGGTGATCCAAACATGAAGAAGAGGAGAAAAAAGGCTAACATGGCCTTCGATGTAGCAAGGCAATGAGTTTGTAACTTGATGAGAAGGTCACACGCCTATTGTATAATTATTCTGCAAAATTAATACGAGAGGGAGATCAATTGATTGAGATAGTGGTTTTCCCTTATGGGAACCAACTTTAATCCTTGAATTATGTGTGATGATGTCGTTGTCTGTTTATTGTACTAGTCACCATTCTATTTATGAAATTGTGAGTGTGTTGTAGAATTCCAATGTATGACTTTGACTTGTAAAGGAACCTTGGTTTTCGTTGCATCATTTATATTGTAAAATCCGATGTAATGAAAAACCTAAAAATATAATGATATAACAAAACATATTATTTATTTTAATTTTTTTCAATTTTATTTGAAGTGCTTCCAAAAACGTGCTCCAATGCATTGCATAAAGCAAATTTCCTTCAACTTGGACGTAAAGGTTTGAAAGGTAACCTCATGTTATTCTTGTGGAACAAACTATTGTGATAATAAAACCTCAATAGGCACCTTAATACTTTGTTGGCCTTATCCATGAAAATGTGTAAAAGTGTAAAATAATTCTGATTGAACTCCGTTTTTATTTAGCAAACTTTTTGGCATACTCCTTTTATTTGTTGAGAAATGTGCAATGACCATGGTAAAGCTCATACTCTTTTTTTTTATCATGTCTTTTTGTTGCAACATATTCCATACTTTTTTATGTCTAAGTTTT
>ML818588.1:48645-81816 GCA_009831015.1 Picea engelmannii | reverse complement strand
AACTTTAAATGATCAATCAATGAAGATCCAAAAATATTTTGATAGACACACATTTGAAATATCATGCTTAAAATTAAAATTTTGAGAAATCACTAATGTAATGTCCCAAATAGTTCCCTTGGAACCTCAAAAAATAATATACATCTTTTTAAAAAATAATAATGTATGTAGAGTTCATAAAAAGTAAATGGCATTCATCCTTCAAAGATGAATAGGATTGGGCTTCTGCGAACCATGAAATCAATGGGAGACCTGGAAGATAGAAAGGAGATAGCCAGGGGTCAGCCTTTGGTTTTCGTAAATCATGAAACAAGAAAGGTATAATGACTACTAATTGAGAAAGAAAAAGAGTTTGAGAGCAAAAAAACGTGGCTACTTGACTTACTAAGATGGAAGATCGAACCCTTTATCTGCTTGTGGATATTCCTTTAATAGGTTGTTGTTGGGTTGGAGGTGGCATGACTGTATTACTGGCTTCTTGTTGATTCGTTTTAATTATTTTAACCAAGGTTTTTCTTAACCATTGTTTGATATAATCCCACATAAGAGCAACCATTATCTCATTTTTGGTTTTGTTTTCAAATAACTCATCTTATAGACTTTTAAGATTAAGGCTCAATTGATGAAGTGTGTCTTCAATATCTTCATTCTTGTTCACGTACCAAATTAACCATCTTTCCACTTCTTCAAAATATTCAATTGTGTCATTAACTTCACTTGCCCAAGAAACTACTAAGGCATCCAATTGTTCTTGTAATTTCTCTTTTGATAAGAGAATTAAGTCCATAATTAAGCAGGGGCCCTTTAGTTCCTTAGTAAAATCAACAAGTTTTAAAAAACAAATCACCTATTTTAGTATTTATAACATCACATTCAGAAACCATTTCTTGTAAGCACTTAATTATTTTCAACCAACAAGAATTAATTTGTTTCAAACGAGCCTTTGAAGGGATATTTTGGTCTCTCCTATGTATATCCCTTAAACTTAAGACCTTGGCCAAAAATGTACCCATTGCCTCTTTATAAAATCTTTCATCATTTTCCAAATATTTTTGGAGGTATTCTTTAAGACGTGAGACCCTTATTGAGAGAGTAGCTAAATTTGTTGCTAACTCCCATATTTCAAGAATCAAGGCTATCCTTCTCTTAAGGTTATCTCCAACATATTTTCTTATACCCATTAATAAACTTGATGAATCTTTCAACTTGAAGCTTGTTTTTTGTACATCCTCGAGACTGCATAATGGTTGAATAACAGTAACGGGTTTGACCAACAAAGGTACTAAAAAAAAATATTTTTCCTATTCTTTTAGTTTTTACTTTAGGACTAAATTCTCCTTCTCTATCTCGTCGATGGAATAATTTAAGGCTTCATCAGATGCTTCATGAAACTACATGATGTTCGAGGGGTTTACCCCTTGAAAATCAATCTCTGATTTCCATTTTTTTGAAAATTTTTATTTCTCAAATCTACTTTTTCAATTAACAATTTTTTTGAATTCTTATTGTAGCCCGCATAGTGAAAAGTGACAAATTCTTCCTCAGATACCTTTGGCTCCTGAGAAGCCAATTTTTTAGCTATATATCTCCTTTTATGTCATCAACCTCCATGTCTTTGGGACTCATTTCAACTTCAAGTGCTTCTCACCCTTCTTTCTAAATGTCTCTTTTTCTTTTTACAGATACATGAACAATGTGTGATCGTTTAATTGTCTTCATGCTAGGATCTTTATCTCCACCATCATTTGAATTTTTGGTGGAAGACCTTTTGTAACATCCCCACTAGAATCCCTAGTTTAATTAATGCTTAATGTAGATATAATATGTCGCTACGACCATTGAACGATGTAGTATGTGAATCATATTTCTATGTTTTAATAATAAAATGTGATGTCAGATGTTAAGGGGACATGGACAGAGAAGGGGGGTGAATTAATCCACAAGAGAGGGGAGGGTCTAGAAGAATGTCTAATAGGGGTCCAAGGGGGGTTTACCCATGTCTATTAATGATCCGAGCGGATCTCCACACCTGGAAAGACTTTTACTTTGCTCACCATGTCGAGTTGAAATTGGTGACAAAGTGGTGAAAGGGTGAACTTATATGTTTTTGAGTTTTAATTTCTCATGCATTAGTGCTCTGTGAGAAAAAGGTCTCATGCATTTCTTTTATGTTTTTATGAGATGCTCATGCATTTAATTATGCTTTATGAGCTTTTGAAAAAAAATCATACATTATTATTCACTTTTGATGTAAAATGATTAATACTTGTGAGGGAAATTAGACTCACGTATTTATCATTAAATTATAATTTTGGAAATTGGTTTTTATGTGAGAAACCACCTCACACCAATTTGCCATTATTATCAATTATAGGTTGAGAGAATCAAGGGCATAGATGAAGAGTCTTGGGTGGTTTTGATACTTTTCCCATTATGTGCTTGAAGATAGCTTGAGATCCTACATTTATGGATCTTGATTTTCCTCTTTTGTAATTAGATCCTATTATTGTGGATCTAGGGATTAATGATCTTTTTTAAGAGTGAGTGAGGAAAAACTATATAATTGCTTATGTGAGCCATATTCATGGAGAAGGAGAGTAATGAATAATTAATAAGTGGAGTTAGAGAGCCATAGTGCTACTCCTAAGCATTGAGAGACTTATTCATGTAAGGAATTATCCTTCTTGATGTATGGAGAGATATGAGTGTGAGTAGTCTTCTTGAATCCTCATTAAAGGAGAAGGCATCTCTTATGTAATCACTTATGAGAAGGTCCCAACATCTTTTGAAGAAGGAATGAAAGCGATCTATATTCCAATTGAAGCGAGTCCGGAGATGTAGCCCAGGAGGGGCGAACTTTGTTACCAACATCGGTTGTCTCTCTCTTGTCTTTTCATATGCTTATTCCATTTTGAGTTCATGTGTGTTATGCATTATTATTTAAAAGCATGGTTTTTTTTTGTTAGCTAAATATCCCTGACTTGTGGGATTGGCCTTTGGCTGAGATGCCACGACCTAGGGGCATCTAAGATGTCAAAATGACCCGGGGATCACACCCGGCTTGGACCGCACCAACCCTTCACATCGATAGATTTGAGGTGTCCCCAGAGGTTTCGAGTCGATGACTTCACTTACAGAGTGCCTTAACAACACACTCCCTCACCGACTGCTCTACACCACGGGGACTTGTTTAAAAGCATGGTTAACAATATACTCATATTCCCTTTAATCCTTATGCAAATAATTCGTCAGAAAACGATTCTCGATTGAAAACTTATGTAGAGTAAGTACTCACCCTTTTTCAGATCAAGTGGTATTAGAGAAGGTTGACTGCATTGCAGGATGGGAAAAGGAGCGAAGCAAGAAGAAAAACTTCAAGAATTAGAAGAGATAAATCATAACATTCAATATGAAAATGCAGAGTTGAGGAGACTTTTTCAAGTTGTAGAAGTAGATAAGCAATATCTTCAAGAGAGATCTCAGCTTCATGGAAAAGTACTCAATGAAATTATTGAAGAATTGCAGCTCGAATTGCAAGCCAAGGACGATCTCTTGGCTAAGTTACAACATGGTGAATGAATGGAGGACAAAGAGCCTTCTACCGTGGATGCAAAACCTCAAACCAAGGTATATAATGTTCTTCATGTTCAATTTCTTCTCAGTATGAAACTAATGTGGGCATGAAGCTCCTCACGAAAATGGGATACAAAGGAGGTGGACTCGGCATTCATAGCCAAGGAGTCACTCAACCATTAGAGGTGGTAAAAATACCACCATTTGTAGCTTTGGGTTATGGAAAGGAAGAGAAGGGAGAATGCTCAAAGGTTGCTAAATCAAAAACCATCTCTTCATCATCAGATTCCAAGAAAGGAATCAAGCCAGCTTGCCCTAATCAGATCAAGGAAAAATTGGGAAGGTATGAAAGTAATTCAAATTCTTTTCTTGAATGTAAGAAAAATGATTTATGCATTACATATTATAACCATGATATAGCCGAGCATCAAACGAAGAAAGTTTGGGTTAAGAAGATAGATGTGTCCACGGGAAGTGAGAAAAATCATAAACCACACCTTCCAAGTCATCCTGTCAGGAAGTTGAATGGAAAGCAAAGGAATTTTTGTAGTTATTGCAACATTAGTGTGCCATATGTACATGCAATACAGTCGAAATTTGTGATCTGTACGCGGATCTCCAGGAGATATACAAGTGGGTTTTAAGAATTGTTTATGGTGACATCAAAGCTCACCAATGTCAAAGTTACCACATCATCTAATATTATCGCCGTGAATAATGGCACCAAAACAACTCGGATTTCTCTCCAACTGTGATGGAAATACAAATCTCGAGAGGATTTGCATGATCGGTTCAAGGGTGTATTTGGCGGTATTTTGAAGCTCACGAGCATGAAGGGGAATCCAAAAGTTCCATCGATACTCTCGCCAATCTTCTCCAGAAAGTTACATGTGACCATGCCAAGAGCGTGGCGATCTTCACCAACAGATTTTTCACAATAATGATGATGTAGCAGCCCTGGCAAGTGGAATGACAGGTAAACTTCATGGTTGTATGTTTATTCCATATATCAATAACATGGTTGATTGGGTCATGACGACGTAGTCTTGTAATGTTTATCGCAGGGCATATGGCAACCGGGACGCTGAGATTGGGTGCTTATCCATGGAGTCATTGCCACATAATCATCCATAGGTGCTCACATATGGAGCCAAGGGCCAAAACGAGGGTGCAAAGCATTTGTTAGTTAGAACTATGCATTGCATCGAAATCAACAAGGTGGATTTAAAAGCTTTGGTAAAGTTTGATTATTAAAACTTTGGTTTGTTCATATACCATAGTTTTAAATGATTGACATCCAAACTATTGTAAAATCAAAGCCTTCCATACTATTTACTATTGGCCAAGTGGTGCATTTGATATATATTGCACATTTTGTAGTGAGGTTTTTAGAACCATGGTGTCTTCCAGTAAGTGCTTATACTTTGCATTTTGAATTGGCCAAGTACACTAGTTATACCACTTATGTAAAATTGATGATTGAAGCTTGGTAAAGGGATTTTTTTTTAGCCACTCTAAAGTGAGGAAGAGAGTGAGAGACATTATGTTGCGCCTAAGCCTTAATTAGTTTCTTTGTAATCATCATTGTAATCAGTTGAATGATGCGATTTTCCTAATCCATTTTGGCATTCATTGTAAACTTGACCCATAAGTATGATTATAAACTCTTGGCCAATAAGGTACTCCAAAGATGTAATATAGGTACAATCAACTACGTAATCCAGTTATCAACATATATAGGTTGCAAATTTATGCAGATGTGGGCTTTTCATTTCATCTCTAAATAACAGAGGTGAGGGAGACAAGGGATGTGCCTTTTTCCAAACATTTTCTTTGCAGTAGTTGCAAGTGTTGGCTTTGCATTCTGATTCCGAAGTATGTGGGTGAAGGAGTCTTCAAGGAATGTGCCTTTTGAAGACATTTGCATACAGATAAAGTTGATACTTTTGGATACCAAAAGGTTCTTTTGTGGGGAGGCGTGATCCGGGCAGATCTCCACACATGGAAGAACTTTTACTTTGCTCACCATGTCGAGTTGAAATTGGTGACAAAGTGGTAAAAGGGTGAACTTATATGTTTTTGAGTTTTAATTTCTCATGCATTAGTGCTTTGTGAGAAAAAGGTCGCATGCATTTCTTTTATGCTTTTATGAGATGCCCATGCATTTAATTATGTTTTATGAGCTCTTGAAAAAAACTCATACATTATTATTCACTTTTGATGTAAAATTATTAATACTTGTGAGGGAAATTAAACTCACATATTTATCATTAAATTATAATTTTGGAAATTGTTTTTTATGTGAGAAACCACCTCACACCAATTTGCCATTATTCTCAATTATAGGTTGAGAGAATCAAGGGCATGTATGAAGAGTCTTGGGTGGTTTTGAGACTTTTCCCATTATGTGCTTGAACATAGCTTGAGATCCTACATTTATGGATCTTGTTTTTCCTCTTTTGTAATTAGATCCTATTATTGTGGATCTAGGGATTAATGCTCTTTTTTAAGAGTGAATGAGGAAAAATTAAATAATTCCTTATATGAGCCATATTCATGGAGAAGGAGAGTAATGAAGAATTAATAAGTGGAGTTAGAGAGCCATAGTGCTACTACTCCTAAGCATTGAGAGACTTATTTATGTAAGGAATTATCTTTTTTGATGTATGGAGAGATATGAGTGTGAGTATTCTTCTTGAATCCTCATTGAAGGAGAAGGAATCTCTTATGTAATCACTTATGAGAAGGTCCCAACATATTTTGAAGAAGGAATGAAAGAGATCTATATTCCAATTGAAGCGGGTCCGGAGACATAGCCCAGGAGGGGCGCACTCTGTTACCAACATCAGTTGTCTCTCTCTTGTCTTTTCATATGATTATTCCATTTTGATTTCATGTGTGTTTTGAGGATTCAAAGGATCCATAGTATTGATTATCGGAGGTCGACGTTTCGAGTCCATATCAGGACCCATCATCAGGACAACTAAGCCTGGTTAAAGATAAATCTGAAGAGCATAGATAAATAGTGAATTAGCGGGAGGTGGAGAAGTCTGAATTCTAGGGTCGGCTCTAAAAATCTAGAAGTGTTTTTAAATTAAAGAGTTTTAATAAATTATTAATTAAATGGTTGTGTTAATGTAATGATAAATTACTTTATTAATTGTATTAATGGTTATTAATGTAATGATAATTTTTTTTTATATAATTTATAGTTTATTTATTATTATTTTTAATTCTTATTTTATCATTAAATGGTAAGGTTTATAATTGTTTTAATACAATTTTAATAAAGTAGTTTGTATTAATGTATTGATCATTAATGGGTTATTAATAATGTTAATTTATACATTGTTTTAAATGTTATTAATGTGATGATAAGAAATTTTTATTTAATAATTTATTTTAATCAAGGTTGTTTTTAATTTGTAAAAAAAGGGGGGGGGGGTTATAATGAACTTAGGTTTTTAGGGTTAAAATGTAACCTACCTCGTGCGTTTGTATTGGATCAGAGGAATCCAGTTTTTGCTAATTTCTAGGCCATTGTCTCTATTCAGGTTGTTAGGGTGTTTAAGGATTTCAATAGCTTCTTTGATTCTACATTTGAAGAAGTGATCTTCCTTCACTAAAATTATTGTGTCTTCTAGGCGTATGTGGTGTTTGAATGAGAAAGAGTGTTCGGCTAAAGAAGAGGTGCGGGTACGTTCATTTTTTATATCTGCTCCACATTCTTTGATCCTAATCTGAAAGGACCGACTCGTTTATCCTATGTAGCATTTACCACGGGAGCATTCTATTTTGTAGACTCCTTTACATTTCATATGGTCGGGTTCGTCTTTAATTGATTTCATTTTTTGTTTGATGGTTTCTGAGGGTTTAAAGGAGGTCTTAATCTCTTTCGTTCTCAGTACACTGGCAATCTTATCAGCTATTCCTTGGATATAGGGAAGGTAGGATGTAGTACTAGGGGGTTGGTTGTTAGGTGGTTTAGGTCCATTCTTTTCTCTATCTAGGGATTTGCTTATCATTTTCTTGATGTCTTTGTCGTTGTAGCCTATGCTCATAAAAACCATAGAGAGGTGTTCTTTTTCTTGAACTAGGTTGTCATCATCGGAAATTCTTAAGGCCTTCGTGGCTAGAGTGTTGAGGACGCCTAACTTTTGGGTTGGGTGGTGATGAGAGCTAGTGTGAAGGCAGTTTTCTGTGTGGGTATTTTTCCTATAGACCTTATGTCCAATACTATTGTCTTATTTCCTTTTGATTAGTATGTCTAGGAAGGGAATTGTACCATTTTCCTTGAGTTCCATTGTGAATTTGATGTCTTTAGAAATATCGTTGAGATGTTGGAAGAATTTCTCAAGTTTGTCTTTACCATGGGGCCAAAGTACGTTGGTGTCGTCAACGAATCTCTTCCATCTTAATGGCTTAAGGGGAAAGGAATCTAAGGCTTTTAACTCGAATTTTTCCATGAAAAGATTAGCGACAATAGGAGAAAGTGCGGAACCCATGGCTATGCTGCTTGTTTGTTCATAAAATTTGCCTTGATAGCTAAAAAATGTGGACCGGAGGAAAACCTATTAGCTTTTCTATTTTTGGGTATGTCACTTCATTAACAATCTGAATGGCTTCATCTAGTGGGATTTTGGTGAAGAGGGAGACAACATTGAAACTAATAAGGATGTCCTCGGGTTTTATTTTCTCATTCTTGATGATTTTGACAAAATTAGTAGAGTCCTTAATGAAGGAGTCTGTATGACCTACTAGGGGGATAAGGATTTTCGCTACATACTTGGAAAGTTCGTAAGTGGGTGAGCCTATTGTGTTTACTATAGGTCTCAAAGGAGCCCCATCTTTGTGAATCTTGGGTAGTCTATAGATTCTTGGGGTAATCTCACTATTTGGGAAAAGACGTTTATTTATTTTTTCTTCTAGGTTTGAGTTTTTTATGGCTCTTTTGACGTCTTTCATAACCTTCACAATGGGCTTACTTGGAAGCTTCTTGTAGCTCCCACTCTAATACAAGTGATCAATTATTCTTGTGTTATAATTTGCTTGATTCATTACTACCGTGGCACCACCTTTATCAACTCTGAGGATAGCTAGGCTCATGTTATTTCTAAGGCTCTTGATTTCTTGTTGTTCTTCTTTGTTGACATTGCTCTTTTGGGGTTTCGCACTTCTCAAAATGATGATGCGGTCTTGTCTAACTAATCCTTTGTATTCATCCATTAAGTTCTTAATATTGTCTTCTATGCAACATATCAGGTTATCTACTGGAATGGAGGTGGGTGAGATGGAAAAATTCAATCCTTTTTCAAGGACGCTCAGATCGGCTCTGTCAAGTATGTGTGAGGAGAGGTTAATCACTTTTTTCGTGAGTTTGTTGTCTTTGGTTGTTGCATTATTATTTAATAGTTTTTCAAGCTTTTTATTCTGCCTGGTGCGCACCACGTCATATTCTTTCTTTGCTTTGAGGGAGGCTAACCCGTCTATTTTTCTCCATAGTTATGGAAGAATCATCTGCACGAGTTTTAAGTGTAGTTCGAGCGTTGTTTTCGAGAGGTTATCAAGTGCGAATCTGGTCTTCTTTATTTCATTTTTTACAATGGATAAACCTAAACAGTGAAAGGCTGCATGGTTCCCTTTATTTTTCATTCTATGATCTATGTGTGCAAATTTCGGAAGAAATTTGTTATCCCTACAATGTTTTAGAAATTTCATATCTGTTACTCTTCGTTGGATCTTCACTCTAAGCTTTTCCATATGATGAATTTCATCCAGAGTTTCCCTACTGTACATGGAATGAATCTAAACAACAAGATTTCTGTGGGGTGGTTTGTTTTGAGGATTTAGAGGATCCACAGTATTGATTATTAGAGCTCGATGTTTTGAGTCCATATCAGGACCCATCATCAGGACAACTATTTTTTAAAAGCATGGTTAATAATGTACTCATATTCCCTTTAATCCTTATGCAAATAATTTGTTAGAAAATGATTCTCGATTGAAAACTTGTGTAGAGTAAGTATTCACCCATTTTCATATCAATTAATTTCACCCACATTCCTTTTTTTTTTTTATGACTATGTATTAAACTCTATTTTATGATTGAGTGTTCCCAAATCCAATCATTCAATGCATGTAAGAGGGTGGGTGTGAGAAGTCACATCCCATAGTTATTGGGAGAATGGGGGCTAAGTACAATCAACTTGAGGAAGTGTCTGATTCAAGAAAGATAACCAAAAGAGAGGAAAATTGTATGGGCAATTGCAATAGTTTTAGACAGTCAACGTTTTTGGCATGAACAATCAATAGAGAGAAAGAAAGAGAGTTGGAAGCTAGAGTAGCTATGGAAGGCGATTTATAGAGCATGATGGAGAGTATTTGGAGCATATTTGGAGCTGAAGACTAAAGATCCAGGATTTCATACCTGAAGAGTGAACTTCTGAGTGATTTTCATTGCAACAATAAGTGTTTTCTATTGTTTGCTCGTAGTTTTCCAAGCAACAAGTTCCCTTGAGTTCCCAGCCGAGATATTTCTGGTTACTTGTGCTAGAGAGACCCTAATAAATGAATGAGACTCCCAAGGGTCTGATATCAGTGAAGTGGTACATTTCGTGGGTTGGGAAGGTTGAGAGGAAGAGATTTGTTAGAAAATCGAGATAGCTATAGGAGAATACCAGTGGGTTGTGAGTTTTCTAAGCTGTGAGTGGACAGTGAGAGACCGCCCTCTTTTGTGGATTACAAACCTCATCTTGGGGGTGAATTGTTGTTTATATTTGAAACAACAAGACTATGGTTGGGTGGAATGTCCGTCCCAAGCATCTGGTTGCACAACTATTTATAAAGGATAAGTGTTTTATCTTGCTTTTGTTTGTATTATGAGTTTATTTATTGTGCATTAACTCTGTAATTGGGAATGATTTATATATTGTTGTAATAAGATATTTACTATATTAATGTGTGATTTTAGCATGTTATAGATGCATCTAATTAATGTTAGTTGATAGTAGGTAAATTTGTATGAAATTTATAGCTAATAAGCTACATGAAATCAATTAGTTAGCATAAATTTTAATTTATGCGTTTTTCGCATTGAGTAAAATTTTGTCATTGATGTCAAAGGTTAGTAAGTGATCAAATACAATTGTGACTTTAATAAATAAAAAAGTGAAAAGTTAAGTGGAAACAGAGTTTACATAAAAGTGGATAAAAAATGAAAGTGAATTAAATATAAATGTGACTTAAATAACAAAAGTTGAAAAGTTAGGTGGAAGTGGAATTTAAGTAAAAGAGGTGTAAAAATGAAAGTGGATTAAAGAAAAAGGTAAAAGTGAAAGTGGAGTTTACGTAAAAGTAAAGTAAACATGAAAATGGATTAAAAAGGGTAAAAGTGATTAATTATTATTTGATAAAAGTCGTGACTTTTCAAAAAACATGAGTCATGTAAAGCTTATGGAAAAGTATAAATAAAGAAGAGGGTTATGAGAAAAAATATGTGTGTGGGTGAAATGTAATATCATAATATATACCATTTGAGGAGTGATGATTGAATAACATTCAAGGAGTGAAAATTAAATATTAGCGAAGATCAAATCAAGTGTTCTGGAAAATAGATTTGACGTTCTAGCAAGAAAAACTTGTAAAGGCAGATCTAAGGTAGAAATAGAAGAAAACGAAATAATATCTAATGAAGGCAGAGAAAAAGTAGAAGGAGAGAGTGTCAAGAAGATATTGCAAAATAAGAAGAAGTAAGCGCCCAGTAGATCTGGAGAAAGAAAAGGAGCGAGTGATCTGGAAAAAGAAGGAGAAGTGAGAACCATGTAGATTTGAGGAAGAATTATAAGAAGAAGCAGGAAGATCTGGTGAAGGAAGAACAAAAGAAGAAGTAGCAAGTGCAGAGAAGACCCGACAAAAGAAGAAGTAAAGAGTGTAGAAAATATTTTGTGAAGACAAAAGCAACAAAGGGGATCAATGTCTCCTGTAGGTCGGTGCCTACAAACAACAGAGGGGATCAATGTCTCCTGTTGTTCAGTGCCTACAAAAAAAAGAGGGGATCGATGCCTCTTGTAGTTCGGTGCCTAAAAAAATAAGTGGGGATTGGTGTCTCCAATAAGTTGGTTCCTACAAACATTTGTAATCAAAGGTTGTTGCCTACAAATTAATAAAAATAAGTTTTTGTGGTTTTCTCCTGAAAGGGTTTCCACGTTAAATATTGTGTCTTCTGGTTGTTATACTGATGTGATGACTTCATTATGTTTTATGAATGTTAAAAAGAAAAAGATAGCCTTATGTTGATTCATCCCCCCCCTCTAAGTATAAGTGTGTGCTAAACATTTCCTCACAGTAACGTTCCTCAGTTGGGTTGGGAAATGTTACATTATGGTATCAAAGCCTCTAATTCAAACAATGGACCCGTATGAGCCAAGAACCAGTGAAAATTTGGGTAAAAATTCATTGTTGTATATTTTGTCTCTGGGGAATTTGGGAAAAATGAAGAAGAATAGAGAAAAATCGCCAAACTTGTGAGAAAATTAAAGTCATATTTTCCTAACAACCATCGAAGGAAGGTTTAATGGTGTCAATCTACAGAGTTATAGAGTCGAATTCAACCTGGAAGGTCGAATTTCATGTTTTAATGGATGCTATAGCAACCAAGAAGAGTTCAATGAATGAGATCATGTTTGATCTCAAGATCAAAGACCCATATTCACATTAATGATTTAAAAGTTTATACGGTTTTCAGAGGTTGACAAGGTTGAGATCCAATTTAGGTGGTTGGGAAAATGAAACGTATCGATCGTATGGAACCATTTTGTCCATTGGAAGGTTGGAGCACAATCAATGGCCAATATCATCTTGAGTGAGAGATTGGCGCCTCAAATTCACCTGGGTTTTTGTCAAAATTTCTAAATCTTGAAGTTCACCAACAAAATTCATCGATGGTCGATGGTTGGATTGGAAGGTTTGGCGAAGAGTTAGTTCAATGAAAATAAATATTAGATATTCGATGACTGAACGGTTGGGTATCTGGGAGATTCACGATCAAGTTTGGTTGGCCAAAGAAAATCGTCGATGGTCAACGATTGATGGTTGAGTTAGTTGGATTGACAGAGTGTTTGGTCACCGAAGAGAGTCTTCAACGAACGATGGTCGATGATTGGGCATCAACAGAGTTGGGAGAAGTTTGATATATCAACAAATGCAATCATTTTGAATGGGAAATCGATGGTCCAGATTCATTTGAATTTTGGTCAAAAATTCCTAAGTGTTGGAGTCGAGCAAGAGAAATTGTCAATGGTTGATGCGCCAATGGTCGGGCATTGAGTGATTCGACGAGGTGTTCGGATAATCCAAGCGAAATGGTTGATGGACGATGGATAAATGATGGTGATGTTGTGCCATACCACCGCATCATCCACATGTCATTCCATGTCAGCTTGATGCCATGTTATAGCCTATGTTTCATGCCATATGAGCAGTTTCCACGCCATCCAAGAAATGATCGATGGTCGATGGTCGAGCGTAGATCGAATTTGAGAGGTGTTTTTTTTCAGGAAACATGGATTTTCGATGGCCAACGGTCGGGGCAGTTGGTTTAACGTTGTGTTGCAAAATGATTGTCAAGAGAATGAGTTGATGACCGACGGTCGAGTCGACATGTTGAGAAAAGTGTTATGTGCATGCAAAAGAATTAGTTGATCATCGATGGCCAATAGAGTGTATATCGTCAAATTTTATTTCCCCTGATATGAGATTGACAACTTAGATTTAAGGGATGTAAACACAGTAAAACAATCAATTTTATGTGAAAAGTTTCAAATTTTTTATATTTTTGAAGGTCATGAACTTGCGGGGTGATTTTGAGGCCATAAACGATGTTTTTAGCCAATCAAAACCCACTATAATAGAGTGTAAAATTTGTCTCTATATCTTAAATAAAAGAACTCAGAGAGAGCTATCCAATGAGATACTTTGGATGCAAAACAAAGCTCATATGAGAAAGTTACAGCTAAAACAGTAAGGGTAAAATTTTGGTAGCGATTTACTTCCAAAAGGCATAAATCCTTGCTTGGAGGTCCATTTGGGGCACATGAGTAGTCTATGGAAATATTATGATTCATAGAATCCAGCCATGGATTCATATTTTGAATCTGGGTATGTAAAAATGTGCATAAAGAGGAAGAAGACACCTGTAGCATACATGGATAAATTGAGGAAAACAATCAAAACTTCTCCGGACCATAACTTTCAACTTAGAGATCTAATTTGAGCAAACAGATAGTTGCTAGAAATTTATTTAGAATCAGAAGAGATATATCCACCCAAAATTTTGATTTGGACACTAAAATTTCTTAGAAAGTGATCAAAGATATTTATGTAGCAATAAAAGAGTGGAAATTGCAACTTGTAAATGTTGCAACTTTTTGTTCAAAACTCAGAATGAGGCATGAGTACAACCATTGGAAAGTTGTTTCAAAGAGGAATACATATGAGGAATCATATTTGGAATTGATTCATTTTTTTCTTTATAAATTAATGAGAATAATGACTTGTATTCTAATTGATGAAATGTTTTATGTTATGCATGTTCTAACAATAATTATTACATGCACATTTCTTGAAGAATTAGAGGTACATGAAAACAACTTTGGTTCTTGTATGAGGACTAGAGTTATGGAAGATGATCATGGATCTTACAACCATGAGGAAGTGATCATAGGTCTTCATGTCAGCATGGGTAATGCAGAGACAAAGTCTAATGGAAGAAGAGGTAGGCATAGGCCTGTAACTATGAGAATCATGCATAGGGAAGTGTAGAGCTATATAATACATAATCAAAGGATTATGAAGGTTTAGGAATAGATACTTCAAAGTTTGAATATGTTTCATAAGAAAGTCAGAAAATACTCTAGAATCAAGAAAACAACAAGTGCTAGACACGTGTCAACATATAAATTTCAAAGAAAAAGGGATGATTATGGGAATGATAGGTAGTAAAAAAGCATGAGCAAGAACCATCATTATGCAAGGAAATCCACTAGAAGGACTCATGCAAGTTCAAGGCTAGAGAGAAACCCAAGTGTGTCTCCTATCATGAGGAAAAGAAGGAGGTCTGAGGAAAACATCTTGCAAGGTGAACTTGGGAAAATCAAACCACCAAATTTCAATGGTAAGCACGGGAAAGGAGAAGAGGTCGAGGCATGGATATTGGAAATGAAGAAATATCTCTAGTTTCATGATTAGCCCTCTTAGGTGGAATCTATAATTGCAACCTACCACTTGCAATGAAAGGCAACCATGTGGTGGGATCAACTTAAGCAAGCCAAGCAC
Source organism: Picea engelmannii (assembly GCA_009831015.1). Classification (NCBI taxonomy): domain Eukaryota; kingdom Viridiplantae; phylum Streptophyta; class Pinopsida; order Pinales; family Pinaceae; genus Picea; species Picea engelmannii. The sequence continues at coordinate 66,912 of ML818588.1, read as the reverse complement.
CTTGATGAGAAAAGGATCTCATGGAGGAAATTAAAAGGATATTTCCAAGAGAAATATTTTTCCAAGAATTATTATGAAAGGAAGATGAAAGAGTTCTTTGAAATCAAGTTGGGAACCATGCCAATGGAAAAATATGAGAAGAGGTTCTTTGAATTATTGAAGTATGTTGACTTCATAAAAGATGAGAAGGACAAAATTAAAAGGTTTCTAAGTGGGTTACCTTTTTTCTATAGTGATAAGATACAATATGATAACCCCAAGACTTTGTAGGAAGCCATAAGGAGAGAAAATCATCTTTATGAGCAAAGCAGAGGAAGGTCAGTTTTCCAAAAAGATTGGAATGATAATGTTATCTCTCTGTAATTTCCTTGGCTGAAAGGAAATCAACAAGAGAGTAACCTCAAAACCAACTTGGTGTTGGAAGCTAGCCCTTCCAACCAGAGAGGGCTCTCTCTATTCAAATCAATCACTGAAATGATTGATTTGGTTTTACTCAAAGGCTAGATCTCTAAGATAAAATGAATTTATAGGGTTGGTGGAAATAAGGACATAAAGTACATTAGGCTATGGAGTCACTAAAGTCGGAAATCAATGAAAATCTTTTTGGATACTTGGTAGATTTAAGAAATCACTGAACATAGGCAATATAGAAAGTAATATTCTAAGCCAAATAAATGTGTTGTAGACAACATGTTACATAGAAAACAATAATTCATCAAGGCATCTAACAAGGATGAATCTTAAGGAAATTATAGCAGAAGTACAACTCAAACTACATGCAACATAGCATCTGATAAAGATGAGTTCTAATACATATATTTCACATCAACTCAGAGAAGAAACCATACAATATATAATATAAGACATGAAAGAAAAGACTCAAATATCACATCATAAAATATCACAATCACATGTATCTTTGTGGTCCAAACTCAGGGACTTCTGATCCAACAATTTTCATTAACATTAGATAAAAGATTACAACATGTTCAATAGTATTCCCTTACATACTTTCCAACCATTTACTTACAAAATGCTTCCTTAAATAGCAAAAATAATAACAAAAAATGTTCCTAATGTGATGGAAAGAAAATACATTCAAATCATAATAAATAAACTAAAACAAATGTAGTTGCAAAAGTTGTCGAATAACTGAGTTTGTTAATGTCAAATCTCCTTGGAATATGGAACTGTCTTTGAATAATGAATCCCCTGCCACCTTTTCATTCAATCCTCTTCATTTGAGAGAGAAATTGGTTGCAAAATAAATCTCAGGATGCTGAGGATGCTGATCATAAAGTTTCCACCTTATTATTCCCTACTGTAGGAATAGAGGGACTATAGCGATCAATAATTCGTTGACTACATATTAGTTTGTCCTTTGACCATAAATATTTGCACAAAACCTATTGTTGGAGCTAGGGAATTAAAAGAATATATTTTGATATAAAAAAAAGTACCATATATGTACTGATCTGATTGGATAAGAGATTGGAGGTCTTAATGCCGGCTTCACTATTCCCAATGTTTTATATGGAAACATATCTAAACTTTTTCTCGTATACAGTCTTTTTAATCATATATTTTTCATGTATATTGCTTGAAGGTGGATTAATGCTAGCATTAGTTCGAATGTTTGTATTAGCATTTTTTGCTAGCTGAGTATATCCGTAAGTTTTGATATGTACTAAGAATGTTGAAATGTTTTGATATCCAAGCTTTATAGTGATTGAGAATTCAAAACTTTATAACGTCCTTGCCGGATGTATTTTTGTTGAAATGTATTGACACTTATTTCGAGATGCGTCCATAGGCCTGACAACTTAAATGTTTACATGATGTGACGTCCTCAAATAGGCCTGACAACTTAAATGTTTTCATATTGCGAGGTCCTTAGAAATCTTGACAGCCTTAAATGTTTATGTAAATACACTTCTCGAAGTACATTTTTCCTCGAAATTTTCTACACAGTTACAGTGAATTTGTAGTCTTGTTTGTCCACCTCTAGTTCAATAGCCATTGTATGTTTCATCCTTCTTCTACCTTTGCAATGAAATTTCATAATCGTTGAAGATATATACATTGTTTACTGGTTCGGTGACAGCTTCTTCTTCGTTGGTTTGTTGGTTGTTGGTTGTTGTTGTTTCCTTCACGATTTGACCTGTGCTTCTACATTTCATCGTTTCAGAGTAAGTTTTGATGCCATAGTTTCATTTTGTATTCCTTGTTTGTTGTTCAGTGTTTGAAGTTTGCAAGTAATAATGTTTGCTTATTTGTAGTGGCATGGTCCTGGTATGTTTATGGTTCCTTTTGTCCTTGGGCTATAGTTTCGTAGTCGTTGGAGATACATATGTTGTTTACTGGCTCAGTGGTTCTTACTGGTTCGTTGGTTCAAGGGTTGTTGGTTCTGTTTGTTTGGTTCGGGTTTGCGCTTTGGGGTCCTGGGGGTGCAGTTCGGCCTATTCGTGCTTTCCCGCTGGTTTGGTGCTTGCTATTTTATTTTCTTTGATTCGGCCTTGCAGGGTTGGGGTCTAGCGGCAGTGGTTGGATCTTTTCATTTTTTATTTTTTTTGGATTATTATTGTTTTTTGGGGCGCTTTACGATGTTGAGGCCCTGCACACACAAGTCGAAATGTAGTTGTGTTATTTTCCCTGTCTGTCGAGGTCAATATCTGTTATTCTAAGATTTTTTTGGTGCTTCAGTTCTGGCATGAAAGAGAATAGTTGCATGCAAAATTGTTCGAGGATTGCATGTGAAATTGCAATATCCGCTATTTTTTTTGTTGGAATAAAGCATATGCAGGCTACATTTATAAACCATGTATGGTCAGATGTGACGATATGAGATTACATGTTCTTTGTCCTCTACATAGACTAGTGTGCACATGATACAATTTGTGTTGTGCTCGAGATATGGTATGTACAACAAAGATTCTTCAAGATTATATTTGGATATCTGGAAGCATGTGTGGGTAGTTTTCCATGGAAAACCAAAAAACTTGTATCGTGGGTGCAACAGTCTATGTAGAGGATAAAGAACATGTATATCCATCGGTGGAAGCATATCTGGATAATTTTCCATGGAAAACCAGAAATCGTTTAGCTACGGCCATGCAATTGCATGATGTTTTGTGGCTTGTAATATATTTTGGGCAAGGGGGGAAAAATTGCACGTTTGCAGCCATGGATGCACAAGCGCAAATGTTCATGTTTCTGCTTATCTTCTAGACTATTCGTTGAGTCTATTTTGTTGTATGTACATATTTCTTGTTCTATTCATGGTCATTGTATTTTGTGCATTCCCACATTCAAACAAACATAATAGTTGGAGAAAAGGAGGGAGTCTTCATTGCATCAGTTGAAGATGATATAGAAAGGTGCATGCTTGTACTGCTATTTCATATTGCGTTGTTTTCTATTTCATTTATGGTCTCTATATTGTGTTCACCTAGTTTAGTATATGTAAATGTTGCATGCCTTCCTACATGGTAAGTTATCTTCATCACATGCCTTTCCTGCATACTAACCTGCTTCAAGTCCATTGTGTTTTCATTGCATTGCTACATTTAAACAAATAGAATAGCCGAGGATGACGATGGGCTATTTCGCAGGTAAATAACCCTCTTTCTCTTTCTTTTACATGTCTATCTTCATTATAAGTTATCTTCAATATATGCCTTCCTGCATACTAAGCTAGTTCATGTCTATTGTGTTTTCGTTGCATTGCTGCATTTAAACAAACATAATGGCTAGAGAGGACGATGGAGTCTTCGGCGGGTAAATAGACTTGTTTCTCTTTCTTTTAGATGCCTTCCTTCATACTAACTTGCCTTCATGTCCATTGCATATTCAGTGTTCCTGCCTTGGAGAAAACAACTTGCTTGGACAGGGAGATGAATTGTTCTGCACAACAGTAGAGGGTTTTGTGGTACAGTCTTCTAAAAGGTATACCAAGTGTGTTAGTAAATTAAATATACAAACTGGGTGGGGGCATATAATATTAGACTTGAAAACGATGGCTTGGCAATAATGGGTCTTTCTGCCCTCCCTATTTCTACTTTTTCCATTTTCTATTATCCCTTTTGTTTTCTAATTCATTTGCTTAGTGTGCTTTTCGAAAAATTCCTTGGTGCACCGGTTGGCGAACTAACGGTTTCACATATGTGGTCGTGCTTCTACCTTATTCCATAGTTACCCACTTTCTCGATTGCGGGTGTCAGGCTGGCAGTTTGAACATTGCTCCCCCTGGCTTCCAGGGGTCCGCGATATAAAGATTGGCCATCATGCCCCTTCTCATGCCCTCTTTACTGTTAAACATTTCTCCAGTTAAAAAAACCAGATGCATACAATTTTATGGTTATTTAGTCCTTCTGATGGATAATATATAATGCATATGTTTGTTTAGTCTTGATGTTCATCTGCACATGCTTGCATCAGAAAAAGTTGGAATAGTGACATGAGCATGAGCAGTTAGTCATCCCAGACATCGGTAGAGAGACAAGGCCAAAGGTAAAGATTCATACACTCTTCTCTTACTGTGTTTACTAGACAAATATCCTCAGGTATATATCCATATATGGCATGGTGGATATGTTGATGTCATCTGCAATACATGGTTTATAGCTTGAAAGAAGTATCAACAAGTATAAGCGAGACGCCGAACGTGTTGCATGTTCCGCAAACTAAGAGGTGTGGTTGCAAAACTCTGGCTCCATAGTTCATCAAAACTATGCATGTACTTGTAGATTTATACCAGTGAAATAAGAATAGAGAAAAAAAATAAAATTACACACTACCATTCACTTTAGTTTTCCTGTTCAAAAAATTGTCACCATGTCTAGAGTTGTGACTTCCAAAGTACTGTCAATAGAGGGCTTGAACAGCCGCCGAAATGGACAAGTGTTCGTTGGGGACATAATGGTCGTCTATAGCACCTACTTGGACAAGAAAAACAAAAGTAGATACATTATACGTGCTGACATGACATATAAAGAGGCCATGATGACAGTGACACTAACTGTTCCTCCACAACTTGTCCAGAAACATGCAGAAAATATATTCCTGCATAATGGGATATCCATTAGAAATTTTAATATATTTCCCAAAACAGTATATGATCATGGTGATTGTGATCGAATTATTTCGCTCAACGAAATAAGCATTGTGGAAAAAATTCCTGTTGTTTGTTCATAATATCGTTTCGTCCCGGACTCGACTATTAGCCAGCTTGCATAGAGCACTGATATTTACCCAATCAGAACAATTAGTGTAGCTGTCACACTGGCGAGAAAACTTGGCTCGCAACACATTCTCCATATAAAGGATGCAGAGTCGGACAACGAAAAGGCAATGGTACCGCTTTTCATATTCAGTTTTGTTCTTTACTTTCAAATGTGCATGTATCTCAGATAAGTTACACAAATATTGCATTGTTCCATGTTGCAGCTATAATTGTTCGATATGTATTCAGATTTGTTTTCATCAATGGAACAACAATTGCATAGAGGGAAGATTCCACTTATGCTGTTAAAAAATATAACAAAGAAAAGGGATGTTAGAGAAACGATCTTTCGGACAACCCAGGCAACGTTTGTAACAGAGTTGCGAGAAGATATAGTAGAGGATCTCAAGAAACTAGTTAGCTCTACAACTGTTGTGCGTATACATCCACAAAATCATCCTCACTTTCTTTATAGAAATAACCTTCAACAAATTTATGCGACCTGTTAAATTTTTTTTTTTTTTTAAGGGATGGGGGGGGTGCAGTCGTGTATTATATTGTTCAATGTATTAATTCCTATGCTCACGTTCCCAGGTTGAAGGTGTTTTAGTTGAAGCCAATGTGTACTCGACCCCCTTTGAACATGTATGTGAAAATTACAACTCCCCTGCTTCTGCCTCCGCTTTGATAAGTGATGATATGATTGAGTGTCTCCGATGAGGTGAAAAATGTCCATATATATGGACATTGTGTCAATGATCTCATCCGAACCATGGGAGACACAACCGTGCATTGTACGGTTAGGCATCCTCTGTTAAAAAATGTGCTTCCTAAGTTGGCAGAGTTGTCGTATGAAACTTATCTACAGAAAAAGGCAAGTAGTGTGTACATGTTGCGTGAGCTTCAGATACATAGCAAATTCACCTTAAATGAGAACAATGCAATTTTGCATATCGACTGAAGAAAGGAAAAAAATATATATATCAAACTTTGGCAGGAAACAAAAATACCTCATGTGTCTTTGTAATATTTCTTCAACATCCAGATGAATGTTCCTCGGACTTGGCTAGTTGGGATTGCACATGCATAATATTGGCATGGAAGCAAACCCCATATATCCCATGGCCTCGGTTATTTTCTATTGGTAACATATACTAGATGCAATAGAAAACGAATGCGGCCATGTTTTTTCTTTGTATATCAAATTGTTTGGTGCAAAGGTCAATGGGTCCTGCTCTATGGAACCTCATGGGAATTTGCTTGTGGTCTGTTTGAAGTTTGGTTGGTTCTTGGTTATGTGCTCGTCTCTCAATTTGTAAACCGTGGAACTCCAACTATTCTTTGGAGAACATGGAACAATATAATTGAACTTTTTAGCCAGTTGGCCCATAGATCAGCCTGAAAATTTCTATGGCAGTGTGACGCAAATGTAGTATGTGGCTTGTTTTAGCAGATTTCTTTGATCGATGAACTTGGTCAAATTATTGTCCTGGAATAATTTGAAATCAACGAATGTATATTGTGCGATGATATTTGCGACCTGGATGAAAAACATTAGAGCGTTGAGCAGCCATTTCAAGCAAATCAAAGCTCAACATATTTATATAACTTTCAACCAGAATGATGATTGACTATCAAAGGAAGCATTGCTTATGGAAAAAGTTGGTTTTTATTGCTCACAGGTTTTGGACGGACAACAAGAAAATTTTGAAACAATAGATATCAGCATACAGAATACTTTTCTGTTTTGGGAATATTGTAATTGTCGACAAAAGAAGAATATATTTTTTGTATGAACTGAAAAAAGACAGTTTTTTTATTTTACTAATATAAGTGTTTTTTCTTACTGAAAAAAAAAAGACTGTGCGAAGTGCAATTGTGCTATCATATGAACAAGAGGCCCTTAAAATTCAAATTGGTCGTTGTTTTGGAATTTTTTGCTTAATTGATGGACTTTGTAAAATTAATGTCCTGGAATTGAAATCAACGAATATATACTGTGCGGAGTACCATTGTGCTATCATATGAACAAGAGGCCCTTAAAAATCAAATTGGTCCTTATTATGCTTGCGGTGATAGAATTTAAAAAAAACTTTCTTTTCTTTCCTTCATTTTTAAAAAAATAAGCGATTTAACATCCTTTAGTAATTTAATATCAATATCACTTGTACAATATCAATATTTAATATTAATAATTTAGTAATTGAAAATAATGTTCTTAGATAAGGTTAGATAGGATGACCATCCGTAAACAATTGAAATCTTGAACGCACCAGACGTGGAGTCCTGTCAATTTGTATATCGCAGAACTTTGAGTGTTGTTTGGAGGACACGCGACAATAGAAGTGCAATGTTGAGCCAACCAGCCCGCAAGTCTGCCTGTCAATTTGTATATCGCGGAAGTCTGGGTGGTTTTTGTAGAACACGAAACAATAGAGCCTCCATTTAGAGCCCGCCAGGCTGAGAACCCGCCATCCAAAAAATTCCTACGTATGTAATGAAGGATCTGCATTGCTCTATAAAATCTCATGTCCATACTTTATAAATGTACATGTTTACTATGTATTGCTCGTTTGTCAGAAATCTTTTATATCACTCGCCCAACCAAATTGTACAAATTTTCTCCTCTAATTAAATTCTGCAATATCAATATTTAATATTAATACTTTAGTATTGAAAATAATGTTTTTTTTAGATATGTTAGATAGTTGATAGGGATTTCCATCTGTAAACAATGGAAAACTTGAACCTGCAAGCCCTGGAGTCCATCTGTCAATCTGTATATCGCGGAACTCTGATTGTTATTTGGAGGACACGAAACAATGGAAGTGCAATGTTGATCCAACCAACCCGTAGGTCCGCTTGTCAATTTGTATATCACGGAATTGTGGGTGCTATTTGTAAAGCGCGGAACAATAGAGGCCCAATTTTTAGCCCGCCAGCCCAAGAGCCAACGATCCAAAAAGGTGCCTAAATATGGAATGGCGGATCCATACATGCTTTATAAAATTTTCATGTCCATACTTTATAAGAGTACATAGTTGTATGTATTGCTCAATTTTCGGAAAACTTGTAGGTGCGGAAGTTGGTGGATTCATGACTTCAGATTTCACTTACTTTTATATCACTAGTCCGACTGACGACTTCCCCATTTGATATTGTAATAAACAAATATAAACTGGCCCAAGTTGAATTGTGCTATGACATGAACATGAGGCCCTTAAAATTAAAATGGTTGGCAAGTCCTCTTGTCAATTTGTATATTGGGGAAATGTGGGTGCTATTTGTAGGGCACGAAACAACAGAGGGCCAATTTTGAACCCACCAGCCCAAAAACCCTCCATCCAAATATTGACCAAGTATGGAATGAGGGAGCCGTGCATGCTCTATAGAATCTCATGTTTGTTTTTAGAAATACATATTTACTATCTACTACTCGTTTCCTCCGAATGATGTTTAGAAGACACAGAACAATAGAACTGCAATGTTGAGCAACCTAGTCCACAGATTCGACTACCAATTTGTAACAGTTCATACTTGTTATGTATTAGTCATTTTTTGGGAAACTTCTGCCTGTGAAACTTGGTGGATTCACGTCTTCAGGTTTCAATTACTTTTAGATCACCATCCTGACCTACCGCTTCTCCATTTGATATTGTGAGAAATGAATGTACACTGGCCCAAGTCCAATTGTGCTATTACATCAACACGAGGCCCTTCAAATTGAAAGTCCGCAAATCCACTTGTCAATTTGTATATCGCAGAACTCTGGGTGCTATTTGTAGGACACAGAACAACAAAGGCCCAATTTTGAGCCCGCCAACCTGAGAACCCGCGATCCAAACAGTGACCAAGTATGGAATGAGGGCTGCGTACATGCTCTATAAAATCTCATGCCCATACTTTATAAAAGTACATATTTGGTGCTATAAAAATTTCATGTCCATAGTTTAGAAGAGAACATACTTGGTATGTTCCAGCCCGGTCGACTGCTTCTCTGTTTGATATTGTAAGAAACGAATGTAAACTGACCCAAGTCTAATTGTGCTATTACATCAACACCAGACCCTTCAAATTGAAATAGTTCGCAAATCCGTTTGTCAATTTGTATATCGCAGAACTCTAGGTGCTATTTGTAGGACACGAAACAAAAAATGCCCAATTTTGAACTCGTCAGCACGAGAACCCGCGATCCAGCCCGAGAACCTGCGATCCAAAAAGTGACCAAGTATGGAATGAGGGTTGCGTACATTCTCTATAAAATCTCATGCCCATACTTTATAAAAGTACATATTTGGTATGTATAACTCGTTTCACTTATTCAAATTTCACTACTTTTATATCACCAACCCGATCGACCGACTGCTTCCCTGTTTCATATTGTACAAACCTCCTTGTCTAATTAAATTGTACAATATCAATATTTAATATTAATAATTTAGTATTCAAAAGAATTTCTTCAGAGAATGTCCAATAGTTGATAGAGATTAGCATCCATAGGAAATCACACACTCGAGGCCATCATCCCTAGAGTCCGTCTGTCAATTTGTATATCACGAAATTCTGAGTACTATTTGTATGGAACAAAACAAAAGGAGTGCAATTTTGAACGAGTCACCTCGCAGGTGCGCTAGCCAATTTGTGTATCTGCTTCTCAATTTGTATATCATGGAACTCTGGATGCTATTTGTAGGGAACGTAACAACAAAGGCCCAATTTTGAACCTGCCAGCTCGAGAACCCGAGAACCCGCGATCCAAACAGTCACCAAGTATGGAATGAGAGTTGCGTACATGCTCTATAAAATCTCATGCCCATACTTTATAAAAGTACATATTTGGTGTTATAAAAATTTCATGTCCATAGTTTATAAGAGTACATAGTTAGTATGTTCCAGCCCAGTCGATTTCTTCTCCATTTGATATTCTAAGAAATGAATGTAAACTGGCACAAGTCCAACTCTGCTATTACATCAACATGAGGCCCTTGAAATTGAAATAGTCCGCAAATCCACTTGTCAATTTGTATATCACGGAACTCCGGGTTCTATTTGTAGGGCACGAAACAACAAAGGGCCAATTTTGAGCCCACCAGCCCAAGAACCCACAATCCAGCACGAGAACCCGCGATCCAAAAAGTGACCAAATATGGAATGAGGGTTGTGTACATGCTCTATAAAATCTCATGCCCATACTTTATAAAAGTACATATTTGGTATGTATAGCTCGTTTCATGTATTCAGATTTCACTACTTTTATATCACCAGTCAACTGACCGACCTCTTCCTTGCTTCATATTGTACAAACCTCCTCGTCTAATTAAATTGTGTAATATCAATATTTAATATTAATAATTTAGTATTCAAAAAAATGTCTTCAGATAATGTCCAATAGTTGATAGGGATTAGCATCCATAGACAATCACACGCTTGAGGTCTCCAGCCCTAGAGTTCGTCTCTCAATCTGTATATCGCGGAACTCTGAGTACTGTTCGTATGAAACGAAACAAAAGGAGTAAAATTTTGAATGAGACACCCCGCAGGTCCACTGGCCAATTTATATATCGCGGAATTCTGAATGCTATTTGTAGGTCACGAAACAATGGATGCCCAATTTAGAGCCCGCCAGTCTAAGAACCCGTGATCAAAAAAGTGGTTTAAGTATGGAATGTGTGATCCGTACATGCTCTATAGCATCTCATGTTCATACTTTATAGTACATATTTAGTGTCTATTGCTCGTTTTCCCGAAAATTTCTAGTTTCTCTTTTCTCGTTGCTTTTCTTTTTTAAATGCGGGTTGCTGCATAGGTGGATTTAACATTGCGTTTCCATTGTTCCGCTGCCTACGACTAACACCTGGAATTTTTTGATTTACAAATTTTCAAACAAACCCCCCTTCATCTGCTATGCTTTCACCTTCTGTTTGCTTGGTCCTTTTTCCAAAAGTCTCATGCTTTTATATACAGAACCCCACGTTCAACAATATAGAAATTTCCCTCTCGCCATTGCGCTTCCACTGTTCCCCTTCACATCTCCTGAGTAGATCTTCTGCCCTTTTTCTTTTGTAACCCACCTTACCGCTTTCCATACTTGGGTGTTTCTTGGAATCGGTTTCGCGGGTTGGCCGCTGCTTCGCCGCAATTTTCCATCACCGCTACCTTTGTACTTGTTTCCAGATATGCAATAAATAAGATTTAAAGCTAGTACTTCATCCTGCAGGAACTGTTAAGATTGTCATTAATGTTCAGAAGTCCGGTGAATATTTGTCATTACTACAAATTAAACTAATATTTTCGCACAAGTATGTTATCCTTTCCAATTATTCATTTCAAAGACGATGCAATCTGCTTTTTGTGCGTCGACGGGTTGGCGCTTTTAAGAAATTTCTAGTTCTTAATCTCTCTTTGCCGTCAGCGCGACCTTTTCACTTTTCCTAATTATGTAATTAGTGAGCTGTAATGGTGACAACTCATTCCGAACAAACCCTGAATATTGTCATTGATCAGCGAAAGGCTCGAGGAGATATTCCATTGATATGCATTAAACCATAATTTGTGGATGGTTATATTATCCCTCCCCTATTTTCATTTCAAACATCGTCTCGATAAAACAAAAATTCTTGTTAAGTTGTAGTAGCAGTTTTGTCTAGACACAGTAAACACATTGGGGCATAATGGCTAGAGATTCCACTATTCCAGGGCATATTCTTACTACTCATTTCCCTCTGCCTAGGAGAAAAAAAGGAGATGGTTTGTTGGTACACCGAGAGATATATTTCAAGCCAAATAATTCCAAGGCAACCCTGCCTGCTCAGAGAACCTACCTAGTTACATTCATGGCTGACACAGAGGTTGATGTCATGAATTTCGAGCCGAAAGAAGATGATCTGATGGGCGATGATACGATAATGGATGATGGCAATGCAGAGACTCTTCCCACTCCTGTGCCCAAATTGAAATCAACCATAATGGATGGAACTTCCCCACTTGGTGATGGCACTCCTGACAACACCAAAAGGAGTTTCAGAAAAGAAACCGATGATAAACGCAATAGCCTCTTTTCAGCGTGAAAGTAGGAATTCCATAGTTCCAAATTAGTTCATTTTGGGTGGAAGAGTTTCACTGTAAAGAAATCACATGTTGATTCTCCCAGAGATATATTTCAAGCCAGACAATTATTGACTTGCAGGACTAGTGTCCTCTTCTTTGGATATACAATTAACATCTTCAGGAATGAGGTCCAAAACTCTCACTGTTGCAAGGCATTTCTCTACTAGTCATCTCCTTCCGCCCATAATGGACTAATTTGGGCCTCTGGAATTGCATGTGCAACCTGTGCTGCTGAATTTTTTTCAGCTATGCAGAGGTGGTTTTAGCTAAGGGCTATTCCATTTTTCCTGCAACCTTTTTCGTCTTCTTCCTCACGGGAAGCTTTTGAAAATTATCAATTTCAGCACAAGATGATTCATCAAGGAGAAAACTGCGAGGATCTTGCATACTGCGGATCCCGTGCATGTGTTTGTCGTAGATATGTTCAATGTTTTGGTCCGAAGAACTGGGTCCACTTTCTAAGGATAGATGTACAATGCCTGATGTTTTTCTTATTTTTTAAAATGGATTTGATATCAAAAAATTATTCCCTTGGGCTCTTCGTGGCTGCTTATTTTATGGATTTAAGGCATGTTCTCATTGTCATGGTTCGGTGCTCTCGTACTTCTTCGATATTGTGTTTACTTAGGTTATTTTTCCTGGGATGAAACATATAACAATTATATGGCAATGTACTGTGTCAATCCAACAGCCTTTTATGCAAACAAAAAAATGGATTACACAGTTTCAAACCAACGTTCAATTCTATTCATAATGCAAATAGAACATAGCAATACCAATGTACAATCTTGCAACAAAATCGTTATTCTTGTTTCTACACATGCAATTATTAAGTTTTAATGTTAAAAACCCATAATGCAAGAAGTTTAATACTTGAGTTAATATGTTCCAGTCATGGAAGAATGTATCAATAACACAATTACACCCACACGTTCCAATAATATCTAATCTTCAACAAAGCATTTGCTCGCAGTTAGTAGAAATTGAAGTTTAGTAGTTAAGTTAATATGTTACAGTCATGGAAGAATGTATCAAGAACATACTTACATGCACAAATTGCAATTAAATCTAATCTTAACAATGCATTTGGTGATAATTAGTAGAAAATGATGGTTTTGCAACAATGGGGCTTCTTTGAAACCAATCATTACTTAATCATTTTTTTCCCAAAATTCCTTACTGCGTGGCTTGGCGGATTCATGCGTTTGCATCGAGCACTTCCCCTTTCTTTAAATTGACCCTCTATTGTTCCATGTCCTACAAATAGCACCCAGAGTTCCGCGATATACAAATTGATAGGCAGAATTGTGCGCTGACTGGGTCAACATTGCACTTCTACTTTTCCGTGACCTCCAAACAAAATTCGGAGCTCCGCGATATAAAAATTGACAAACGAGCTCCAGGGCTGGCGGGCTCAAGATTGCCTTTGTTTACGGATGCAAAATTTCTAAAACGAGTCATACCACATTTCCGCCACAAAAGTTATATTAAAAGGCAAAGCATTTCGTCTATAGTTTCATGTCCTACAAACAACGCCCACAGTTCTGCACTGTACAAATTGACAGGCGGACTTGCAGACTGGCTCACTAATAAAATCGCTCGGAGTTCCGTGATATACAAATTGATGGATGAAGAATAGAAGAAAGAACCAAACAAACTCGTGGATCGTATTCCTGGTCGCTGTTTTTTGTTTCCGCCAGCTTCGCAATTCTTTCCATGAAAATGGGATATTTGTTACAGATGTAAATATATTGGACCTTGTTTTTCTGTCTTCTATACTTGGCCAAATATCTGTTTCTCTTTTCTATGAATTTTATCTTGTTCGTTACTTATTCATTCTTTCGAAAATGTGTGGCTATGCGCGTGGGTGGTCTTACGGGTTCACACTTTCACTCATGCCTTTTATCGTGACCCCGACCCACAACTTCCCCATTCCATACCTAGAAACTTATCCGACCACGAATTCCCAGTAGGCGGGCTCTACATTGGACTTCTGTTGTTCCATGGCCTGTAAATAGTATCGTCAGTTCCGCGATATATAAATTTGCAACCGGAGTCAGATCATACCCTCTTTCGTATTACAGTCTAGCTATCATGCCCTAATCCGTGGTATACATTTTGCACTGAAAACTTCTGAGAAATACAATTTAGCAGTCGGGTCCTCACATCTTTTGTGGAACTATTGTCACCCCATTTTGAAGCCCGCCTGTCTTCTTTCCATACTTTGTCATTTCTTCAAATTTCTTTGGCGGATTGTTGGTTTGGTGGGTTGAAGAAATATTCAGTTCCTAGTCGTTGTTTCCTATGCCCGTGACCCTTTGAAATTAGTAATTGCCAATTATATATAAGATCTTATTTCTAGGCATGCAATTAGCAATTTCCCTATTCCATACTTAGCCACTTTCCCAGAATTCCGCAAATATACAAACCAGCCATTGAACTACCCCATCATGATCTCTTCCATTTTACACATTTTACACTCAAAAATTCCGATACAGAAAATTTGACCGTGCAACACTCGTCTGTCCTGAGTATCCCTGTAACCCTTTTTTGATTCCCATCCGACCGCTTTTCAGAGCTTTCCATTTTTTCCTTGCTCTCTATTGTCTCCGTCACCTTCACATTTGTCTATAATAAAAGAAATAAAAAAGTTATATATATATATATATATATATATACATATTTTGTTTCTAAATATGGAATTACTGGCATTTAATTTTAACAGGTCAACATGTAGGAACCGTATAAATTGTCATTGATGGGTGAAAGGATCGAGGAGATCTCCTATTGATGTGCATTAAACCAAAATTTGTGGGGAGATTAAATTATCCCTTCCGAGTGTTGATTTCAAAATTATGAAATGTTGTTCGCACGTCGTGGCCTTTGCATGTTCACAAAACCTCCAATCCTTAATTTCTCTTCGTCGTACCCGCCACCTTCGCATTTCTAAATATGCAATAAATAATCTTTACTGCTAACAATTCATCATGCACCACCCATACAGATTGTCATTAAGTAGCGAAAGGCTCGAGGAGCTTTCCCATTCATAAACATTTAACCAAGATTTAGCAAAGAGTTACATTATCGGCTCTAACTGTTCATTCAAACCATCATCTGCAGCAAACCAACATTCTCATAAACCTATGGCATCATCTCGACAACAGTTCTGTGGAGATACACTAAACATCTTAGGGAAAGAGGACCAGAAATTCCAGTGGTCCAGGGCATATTCTTATTACTCAACCTGTGCCACAGAGAACCAAGTAATTTGGACCTCCGGGATTGCTCATGCAGGCTGTGTCCCTGAGGTTTTTGACTGTAAGGACCTAGTCTCTTGGTGCACCGATAAATTTATTTCAGACAAAAGAATTATTCCACTACGAGACCTCTCTTCTGTTTCTTTGTCACCTCAGGTCTTCCGCTAGATGCTAAAATTTTCGGAGCCAACATTAATGTTCAAAGGAGAAGATTGCAAACAATTCCTTGCAAAGCATAATAATGGGTTGGACCTCTTGCCCCATTTTTTGGAGAACCTGCTTCTAGTTCCTGAAGATATTACAAGCTTCGAGGTTAGTTCATTTAGAAATCCATTTTGCGAAATTGTCTGGCTGTTTATAAGAATAATGGGATAGGAGTCCACACCAACTGTTTCATGAATGGCTCTTTATATTTTGTATTTCATAGTCAACGAACAAGCCATTTTTTATTGGGGCAGGTTAATTTCCCATGAAATCTGTTCCCAATTGTCAAGCTTCAAAAGGGAAAAGAAATTGTATATGTCGTCGTATTTAGTTTTTGCAATAGCACATTCCTGTCGCTTTCCACAACTGTCTCTGTCCAAGAATGTCAATTGCGTATTCCACCCAGTAACGTTTTGGTACCAGGTCTTGTGGAAGCACAAGGCTTCCCACTATTTTTATGAGGTTTTTAATGGCTTCATGTCTGTTTCAAAGCTTTGTTGTTAGGAGAAGATGCTCCCTGCATATCTGAATAGGCAACCAGTTTTTTGGACAAGAAGGGGACACTTGAACATTTGGATAACTAGACTATCATAATAATTTTTGGCTCCACGGAACAACCTGCTCTCCTTCCATGTCACATTAAGGACATAATGTTTGTTGAAAAAGTAGCACGGAAATACAACTATTGGTTCCATCTGTTGCAATAGAAGAAAAAAAAATAGTTCATTCCTTTGCCTTGGAAGGTAGGGGAGTTCGTGTAGAAAAACGTCAACAAAATTGATGAATTCACAACACATTCTACCATCTCCAACCTCAGATATGTTGAAATCATAAGAGGGTTTGACCCCCATAATATTTTTCGACAACATTTACAAACACTTGGCCTCGACAATTTTTTTAAAAAGAAACACTTGCCCAAAGACAGAGGCAGTGGCGGCAACGGTCCTGCTTCTGATGTCGGTGAAGTAGACACAGTGCAAAGCTGCACTAAATTGTACACACAACAGGAGAAAGGACCCGGTGACAAGAGTGTTCAATCGACAAATAACACTCCAAAAAGTACGACATCCCAAAGCATCACTCCAACGGCCCACCACAGCAACAAAGAAACTCAGATTTCTTCAAACGGAGGAGGAGATAACGACCCTCCTCACTCTAAAATTGATAGTTCTCATAGGCTTCCAGTAGAGAAGAAGAGAAAAAAAAATGTGGGGCAGGCAGAAGAGCCGGAAATTCAGAGTGAGAACATGGAACTTGACACTGATCTGGATAGTGATCCACTTCCTTGATCATCCCGGAGACGCCATCCACCATAGCCATCCAATAGACATATTTGTTACCGAAAATTTTGATGAAGATGAATCCTTCGTGTTCCAGAGCGTTGTTTTTGATAGCCAATCCAAAAAATTGATAATTGAGAAAAAAGATGTTAAAAATAAAAAAGTGAAGTCTCGTTCAGAGGTTCACCTTACCAACATGTGCCCGTCCCAAATCTTTCAACTTCACACCATGAGAAAAGAAGCACTGCATGATTCCATTGGAGACATAGAGACCGAAAACGCCAGACCGAAGGACCGGGTCAAGGAATTGGAAGACGCTTTCATTCATATGCCATTACTTGTCAATCCTTTGGCAATAGCCATGCTTTCCACCCCTGCACCCACCATGATCCAGGTGGATATTGGTTGCCACCCACCTATTCCACTTGGACCCCCACCATTGCTTCTTTCAGTTTTTCAGTTTCTGCATAATTTACTCTTTTTAGCAGTTTTTCGGGTCCTGAACTTTTGGAGCCGTTTTGAGGCCTTAAACGATGTTTTTTGGGAAAATGGGGAGCACCATGGATTATGGATCAATGTTTCTCACCCAAAATTTTTAGTCCTCGAATAAATATTTCTAACGAGGTATGGAACGCATCAAACGAAGATCGTATGCCAAAGTTACGTCCCCGGGAAGTTGATGTACCAACTTACCCAAACGAGGCTCATAGTCTTGGCGTTTCATCTCCTAGGGTTAGGTCTTTGGATGTTTAGGGTTTTCCATTATTTCTCAATAATAATAGGCCTTTGAGCCTCATTGTAACACAGATTTCAGAGGCCAGTAGCCGCCACATCTCTTCTCAGAGATAAGCTACTAGCGCCCTAGCTAGTTTATTTCCATTCTGTCTCGAAGCATTTTTCAGTCATTTGTTATTAATGAAATGAAGTCTTATTTCCGCTGCATCTCTGCGTTTATGTGTATTTTTGTATTTCATTATGTTCCTACATAAATCTAGATCAGTGGTATCAGAGTGGTCTACTCATTCTCGATCCTTCTTTGCATGTCCCCAACGAGGTCGGGGTATAAGGAGTTGGGGCTCGATCTGGTTGAACCTTTGCAAGATCATCCTCGCAAACCCCGACGACCGCCCATGGGGGAAGAAAAGAAAGATGAGGGAGCAGGAGATCCTATCAAAATGTTGCTCGAGGAGGCCCTCGA
>ML818588.1:13531-48595 GCA_009831015.1 Picea engelmannii | reverse complement strand
AGGTACAAGTAAACTTTGACATTCCCATATTTGAGGGCCAAATAGATGCAGATGCCATAGATAGATGGTTGAATCTGTTAGAAGGATATTTCTCGGTTCTTGAATTTTTCGACCGAGAAAGGATTATTTTTGCACTCCTCAAAGTCGCCCCCCATGTCAAGGACTGGTGGGAAACCTACTCGGAGCAATAGGGCGAGGGGGAACCCTCTCTTTTCTTGGCCACACCCACTTGGAATTCTTTCGAGATGCCATGAAGGAACAATATTATCCCATGGGGAGCTATGAGGACAAATACATACAATGGACTACGCTGCGGCAACAAAGGGACCAAGATGTGCATGAGATGACGAATCTGTTTCATACCCTATGCACAAAGTTGGGTATGAAAGATTCAGAGAAAAATTTGGTGTTAAATTACCGCAGTTGTCTGCACAGATACATTCAAGAGGAAATAGAGTTCCTCGACATCTCCTCACTTGGTGTGGCATACCGATATGCTACCAAGATTGAGCAGAAGTTCAAACAGAAGAAGCGAGACTTTGGGCCTGTGAATCAGAAGCAAGGGAAAGGTACCCCCAAACTACAGAACAAAGGACCAAGCCAAGGTGGTGCAGCCCAAGACAACCCACCAAATCCACAAGCAAATAACAACACCATGAAGCCAAAAAAGGACAAGGGGAAGTGGTGTGAGTTCCATAAGAGCTCCACTCACAACACAAGTGAGTGTCGGGCCAAGCAGTCACTGGTAGTCGAGTTGAAGGCTTATGAATCAGATGCATGCTCTGACTCTGAATCAGAACTCAACAAGGGGAATGATAGGGGGAAGCAGATTATCGATGTGGAGCCCAATGCCATTGTTTCCACCACAAAGATCCAGAAGGAGGAACCAGAAGATCCAGAGGAGGCGGAGCATCTCTTCCATTCCAAGATGTGGGTAAAGGGTTCCCCATTGCAATTCATTGTCGACAGCGGGAGCCAGAAGAACCTCATCTCAGTAGAGTTCGTGAAGCAGCTGGGCTTGCCAACCACAACACACCCACAACCATACACCATCGGGTGGTTGCACCAAGGACGGGACCTCCGCGTCAGCCAACAATGTCGCCTTCCCTACAGCATCAAGCCCTTCATGGATGAGGTATTATGTGACATTGATCCTCTTGATGTTTTTGATGTATTATTAGGCCAACCATACTTGTGGAAGCGACATGTCGTGTATGAGTCCAGGCCTCGTGCTGTTATTATCACCTTGGGAAATAAGATGTACAGGATACCAGAGATAGCACCGCCTACCATCATCTCTTTGGTTACTGCAATATAATGTAGTAAGATCATTTCAAAACCAGGAAATTTGTTTTCCTGATGATCCACCCTCAGGGAAAGAGGAAGACTGTGGCCATGACCTCCAGACAGGGCCCCGATGTATGAAAACGACAGATGGATAAGATCGTGGAGGAGTATGAGGACATCATCACCTCCCCCACAGGGTGCCTCTACACTGTCAGGTCAAGCACCCCATCGATCTAACCCCAGGTGCGTCGCTACCCAATGGACCCATCTATCGGCGCTTTGATCTGGAGAATGATGAAATTAACAGGCAGATTTAGGAGTTGTTGCAGAAAGGTCACATCCGGCCGAGTTCATCACCCTGTGGGAGCCTGATCGTGTTGGTGCAGAAGAAGGATGGGACTTGGATACTTTGCATTGAATATCAGGCACTAAATAAGATCACTGTTCGGAATAGGTACCCGATCCCATGGATTGATGACCTTCTGGACCAACTCAAGGGGGAGAAATATTTCAGCAAGATCTACTTGAAGTCGGGGTATCACCAGGTACCAATCGAACCGTCTGATGTGTGGAAGACTACCTTCAAATCCAAGGAGGGCCTTTTCAAATGGTTGGTCATGCCATTCGGGTTGACGAATGCCCCTGCAACCTTCATGAGGCTAATGGATGACATCCTATGGCCATTCACCAACTCATTTGTAGTGGTGTACTTGGATGACATTTTGATCTTCAGCCAGACTTGGGAAGAGCACCTCCACCACATCCAATAGGTCCTCCAAACATTGCGGCAACACAAGTTGTGTGCCAATTTGGAGAAATGCACTTTTGGCATGACCCAGGTTCAGTATCTGGGATAGATTATTGATGAGCAAGGGGTGCATGTGGATCTAGCAAAGATCCAAGTCATTCGGGATTGGCCAGCCCAAACCACCCTAATAGAGCTCTGCAGCTTTTTAGGTCTTGCCAATTTCTACCACAGGTTTGTGTTGGGATTCTCTCATATCACTTGGCCCTTGAGTCAAGTCACCAAGGGAGGAGCTAAAGAAAAATTATTTTGGTCCGAATCTCAATAGAAGGCATTCGGGGAGTTGAAGCATCACCTCTGCTCTGCACCAGTGCTCACATTACCAGACTTTCAACAACCATTTGAGATCGAGACAGATGCCTCTGACTATGCTATTGGGGCAATCCTTACTCAACATGGGCATCCAATGGCATATCACATTGAGACACTTTCCAACACAGTCCGGAAGTATCCCACTTTTGACAAAGAAATGTATTCCATTGTGCAGGCTTGTCGGTAATGGAAGAATTACATTTTGGGAAAGGAAACAGTCAACCACACAGACCACCAACCCCTGCAGTTCATACAGACATAAGGGAAGTTGCAGAACGATCACCATCAGAAGTGGTCCACATACTTGCAACAGTTTCATTTGAACATTAAGTACAAGAAAGGCAGCACCAATAATGTTGCAGACTGCCTCAGTCGACCACCCATCGTGGCGCTAACTACTGTGCTCAACTCTTGTGGGCATGAGACTTCCAATTGGCCGCTTCTCTACACAAGTGATCCAGAATTCGACCACACATACAATACACTCTTTGAGGGTAAGCAAGTTCCCAATTTTCACCTCCAAGATGCCCTGATTTGTCACCTGGGACACCTTTGTGTTCCTTCAAGCGAGCGTGCCAAGATTATTTGGGAGGCGCACTACAGTCGGGTCACTGGGAATTTCGGCGTTGAGAAAACCACGACAATACTGCAAAATTATTTCTATTGGTCGAACCTTCGACAGGATGTCGGGAAGTACATCAAGTCTTGCACTACTTGCGCCATCGCCAAACTGACCATCAAGAAACAAGGCCTCTATACTCCGCTTCCTACCCCTAGTGGACCTTGGGAATCCATCTCTATGGATTACATGTCGGGCCTTCCTTCTACTAAGCATGGCAATGACTGTGTTTTTGTGGTTGTCGACCGATTCTTGAAGATGTCCATTACGATGGCCTGCAAGAAGAATATCACAGCAAAAGCCACTGCTAAACTCTTTTTTGAATGAGTGTGGGTACACTTTGGGATCCCATAATCTATCATCTCAGATCGGGATAGTAGGTTCCTTAGTACATTTTGGTCCAACCTCTAGTCGATGCTTGACACCAAGCTCACCAAGTCCACAACTTTCCATCCGCAACCAGATGGCCAGACAGAGGTCGTCAACCGAATGATCGTACACATTCTATGCATGTACAATTCAAAGCATCCACACACATGGGATGAGAGCCTCCCCTATGTAAAACACAGCTACAACCGGGCTCTATATAGCTCAACCAGCCACAACCCCTCTCAAGTGGGCTTGGGATTCCAACCACTATGTCCCATTGACATAGCCATGCCATTTGTAGCTACTCAGGAAGATTCAACTCATGTCCAGTCTGAGGCTGACAAGGCAAACAACTTCATTGATCACATTCAACACATCCGCCAACAGGTTCATGACATCTTGGACAGAGCCAATGCTAAGTACAAGCAGTGACATGATCAACATCGGGTGCCACACAACTTCCAGGTGGGCGACAAAGTGTGGCTGCATTTGCAAAAGGAACGCTTCGCTGGACCCCACCACAAGCTTCGTCCGCTCCGATATGGGCCATAGACCCTCACCAAGGCTGTAGGGGACAATGCCTTTGAGCTCAACATTCCACCATTCCTTGGTCTGCACCTAGTGTTCAATGTCGATCGCCTTCGGCCCTACTTTCTACCTCTACTAGACACATCCGACATGGCATAACAACTCACACCAACAGAGTTAAATCCAGATTGCATGGAACAAGCCAGAACTGATCAGATCATGGATACACAGATCAAGCACATCCGAAAACAAAGGATACTGCTATATCGAGTTGTCAAAGCAGGCCAACTCCTTCACCAAGGCAAGTGGCTCACCAGAGACCAAGTTCAACATAAGTTTCCTCATCTCATGGAGGAACTCAACGCAATGGGGACCATTGCTTCTTAAGGGGGGAGGAATGATCCAAGTGGATATTGGTTTCCACCCACCTATTCCACTTGGACCCCCACCATTGCTTCTTTGAGTTTTTTAGTTTCCACACAGTTTACTATTTTTAGCAGTTTTTCGGGTTCTGAACTTTCAGAGCCGTTTTGAGGCCTTAAACGACGTTTTTTGGGAAAACAGGGAGCAACATGGAACACAGATCGATGTTGCTCACCCAAAATTTGTATTCCTTGGATAGATTTTTCTAACGAGGTATGGAACGCGTTAAACGGAGATCGTATGCCAAAGTTACGTCCCCGGGAAGTTGATGTATCAACTTACCCAAACGGGGCCCATAGTCTTGGTGTTTCATCTTCTAGGGTTAGGTATTTGGATGTTTAGGGTTTTCCATTGTTTCTCAATAATAATAGGCCTTCGAGCCTCATTGTAACACAGAGTTCAGAGGCCAATAGCCACCACATCTCTTCTTAGAGATAAGCTACCAACGCCCTAGCTTGTTTATTTCCATTCTGTCTGTAAGCATTTTTCAGTCATTTGTTATTAATGAAATGAAGTCTTATTTCCGCTGCATCTCTGCGTTTATGTATATTTCTGTATTTCATTGTGTTCCTACATAAATCTAGATCACAACATAAAAGAATCCTCCACCCTGCTCGCATCCTGTAAAGGATATGTGGAGAATAATATAAAAAAAAGAATGGAACTAGTTACCGAGGCGTGGAAAAGATCGCAAACCATAACTTCCCTTGGAACCAGGGCACATAGTTTGCTTGAACATTTGCAGGCCGAGTTAAAAGATGAAGAAAGTTTCTTTTTAAAAACGGTCATTCCTTTTGGCAAGATTGTCAACAATATGACAGAAACAAAAAGAAGAGAATAAGATCTTCCATCCAAAAACCAGATCGGTCAATTGAATGAATGTTGGAAAGAAAAAGTGAAGAACCTGCGTCTCATTGTTCAGTTATGTGAACAAGCCATATCGAAGAAAGATAAATTATTCACAAGGCTATCAAATATAGACTTAGCCGACAAAACCAACGACTTTCAAGACCCCAACTTAATCGCAAACTCCTTGCCCTTAACCAGGAAAGAGTTCGATAAACAGGTTGCTATGTTTAAGGCCTTGTCTTTGAAAAAGTTTTACGACATCCTTCAATTTGATCAAGCTCACGTCCATGACTGGCTAGTCAAATATGCAGTACATAAAGAGGAAATTCAACAGGCTCTCTGTAATCTTTCTATCGACTTCCAGTAATTAGAAAACGATATTTTCAACATAAAAATCAGGAATGAGATTCATTTCAATGAGAAGCTACATTGAAGAATGGGTCGAAAGACAATTGAAGCAGGCCGCCGACAAAAGACAACAGGCAATTGCCAGCATTCCAGCAACCATCAAGGACATCATTGAAACCGCAGTCGTCGGCGACATCAATGAAACGACAGCCAGAAGCAAATAGCCAAAGGGCTCATATGTACCCTCACTGTAAGTCTACCGATCGCATCCTGCTTTGTTTATCAATCCAATTATTCCAGTTTCTTAAATAGAGATGTGTAGGTGAACACTTATACCTTTACATTTTTTTTTCCAGGTATTGCACTCTATGTTCTTTCTACAATCCTGTTTCTTGTACATATTTTTGTAATGGTCCGCGGGAGCCCCAATCCCAGTCTACATGACAAACGCATTGAAATTCCAGTTTATATGTAACAGACTTTATTTTTTTGCTATATTTCAAAATTTCCAGTAGTATGTAACTAACTTTTATTTTTTGACATATTTCAAATATAAATGCTTTCTTATCTTCTTTTAAATTTATGTTTTCATACATTCTTATCTTTCACCAATCTGTATGACAAATGCATTTATTTTTTTATATGTTACAAACTTTTATTTTTTTATATATTTAAAAGTAAATGGTGCTCTACATTGCAAATGTCATTTACTTATACCCCATGTTCACAGATGCATTTATATTTTTATATTTTTATATTTCTAATCTCATTTTAATTTTATGTCTTCATATATTTTTATCTTTTAGCAGTCCATATGGAAAATGCATTTAAATTTCCAAATTTATTTTTCCACTGTCAACAAACTTGTGCTTTGTTATATACTTTCAAAAAATAAATGTTTGTTATATACTTTACTTTTGCCCCATGTTCTGTGATATACATGTTGCACATTTCCGTGATATACATTCTGCATCAAACACTTCCGTCATTTACAATTCGATCCATTTTCCACAATTTTCTTTCGAACCTCATTGGCCGCCATATGCATTTAAATTTCCAAATTTATTCTTCCACTGTCAACAAACTTGTGATTTGTTATATACTCTACTTTTGCCCCATGTTCTTTGATATACATGTTGCACACGACATTTCCGTGAGATACATTTTGCACCAAACACTTCCGTCACAATTCGACCCATTTTCCACAATTTTCTTTCTAACCTCATTGGCCGGGACTACGCTGCCATGCAGCCTTGTTTTATCCTTGCGTAAGATATCCTTAGGATATCTTTGACCAACTAGTACTATTTATTTTTTGGCCTTAAAAATCTGAAATTTGCTGAAAATAAGGAATGAATCTTGACTCATTAATTACAAGATATTAAGATGACAAAGATATGATTTGAACTCCTATGCTTATTGACCTTAATAATGGTGTGGATGAAGTGGCATGCTCTGCTGGCTCAAATAGGATGATTTGGAAATGACATAACTTCCCTGTCACAGTTGCACAACAAGCTCACTGCGCAACAATAACCTACAGGAAATGGGCAGCAGGTTGCGCACCGAAGCCCTTTTTAACATTTTTTTTTCACAAGGTGGTCATTTCAAAATGGCTAGAGGTTGGCACTAGCTTCTCTATCGTTCCAAATGATACTGCTAAGAGTTTTTCCACCTGTTAAGCTACAAAGTTGATAATGCTGGTTTTAGATAATGTGCGTCCTACCTTCCTTACAATGTATGCCATTGGAACCTCAGTTGCATGTTTCTTGTATCCAAAGTAACTACCCACAAAGATCAATGGTGCATAAATTCCAAAAAACTAAAGGATCAAAGAAAACATATTCCCAAGAGGAACTTGCATGCTCTGGAGATATGACTTGATGGATACAGTACCACCAGTCGTTGTTTCAACCCCTTTCAAAATTTATGTTTCTGCAAATGGAGTTGCAATACTGGAAACAAAAATTGATCCCAGTGATGGGAGAATAGCAACCAATGATGCATTAGTCAATTTGATATGTAAATCCTCATCGAAATAAGTTGGCAACCAAGACAGGAAATTATAGTGACACCTGATCCCACAAAAATAAACATAAATAATTTCCCATAAAACACCATTTCCTTCTCTGGATCAATCCCTCTCTAGTTTCTGCACAAAATACTTGTAATCCATACAATACAAGTGATCTCCAGACATGATAAGAATGTCATCGATGTCCTTGTTTTTTGCATCCTTAAAAAGCCAAGCAAATTGACGAACAACTTCAACAATACCTTGATCCACTGCAATAAATCAGTTCAAGAAGCTTCTCATATACTTGATATCTTGTGTGATTCCATATTTATCTCGGGGGAAGAGAAGTTTTATCCAAATAGACATTCAACTGGCCATGGCCATGAATGTTTAAAATTAGAGTACCAACTATGGATACTCAACCCCTTAGAAGTATTTATAGCTTTCCTTGCAAAATGCATCATCTAATATCGGATATCAATCTATCATTTTGATCTATAACATCTGACAGCCGACCAAGTTCCTTTTCCAAAGTAGAGTAAGCATCTGCAAATTCCATAACACACTAATGTATGTGAAAGCAATTCCACCCAACATTACTTATTTAATGTAGAGGGTTATCTGATCGGCAGCTGGTGTTTTATTTGCGTTGGCACCTTGTCGTTGTTCCTTGTGCAGAACATTTAGTTCAGATATGTGTTGAGACTCAATGAAACTTCTTCTGCCATTTGAATTCTCTCATTAATACTTGGGCACTTACACAACATTCGATTTTGGGTCCTTAGCGCGTCAAATTATTTTAATTGTACAGTGGAAATATCCCACATGGAAGAAGACAGAACATCTTTAGGGCCTTATATAAAAAATCATTTTAACGTATACTTTGGCGTGTAGTGCACTGGTTTGGCCCCACATGGGCCCCTCCCCCTTCGATGACTAGGCACTTGGCATGGCTCATGAGCTTATCCTCAGGCTTTGGTGTCTGTTTCGTGGAAATATTTTTTTACAATTACCCCGAGAGCACAAAACGTATTGAAAACAAAATTTTCTTTTAAAACCCAAGGATTCAAAATTAATAATCCTTTCCAAGATTAATGGAACTTCAACCTGAAATTAAAGTGAGTGGAATAATGAGCTGGAAAGGGTAGGTAGTAAATGGAGAGAGATAATGAGTGGAGTGTGATAGGTGAGTGGCATGGGTAGGTGGAAAGATGATTGAAGTGAGATAATGAGTGGAGTGTAATAGGTGAGTGGCATGGGTAGGCATGGGTAGGTAGAAAGATGATTGAAGTGGAAAGATGGTGGTAGGTTTTTATTTATCATTATATTTTATACTTTGTCTAAAATACAAAAACAAAATTTAATCTAATGACTTTATTTTAAATAAATATTCACTAAATGAAATTTGGCCATGAAACTTGGATTCTTTAGAGAGACCACAGGTCTAGCATGATAAAAATACGCCAGATCTACCAAGGTTGAAGGGCATAAGAAATGATAGGATTTGATGGAGATTAATACGGAAAAATTTGAATTTAGATGCTACAAGAACCACTGAAACCACAAGTGCTACAAAGTCATTGGAGTGCAAGTGATATGAAACCATGAAACTTGGATGCTTTAGAGAGACCACAGGTCTAGCATGATAAAATACGCCATATCTACCAAGGTTGAAGGGCATAAGAAATGATAGGAATTGATGGAGATTAATACAGAAAAATTTGAATTTAGATGCTACAAGAACAACTGAAACCATAAGTGCTACAAAGTCATTGGAGTGCAAGTGATATGAAAACATCAAGCTTGGGAGTGCTACAACATGAGTGCATACTGCAAAGCGTTACAAAATTACCCATAAATTGACATTAAATTTATGGGATGATAACAATGGCTCCAATGGGGATGGCATCCTCCATGTGAGGTGCCAAAGAACAAGCAAACTAGTAGCCTAATCCATTGGAATATTTGCAAAACCACCTTTGAAACTTGAAAATTGATTTGGCATCTGTGCTTCACTGAAATCATCCCATACTAAAATCTGAGCAAAATGAAATCCAAACTGAAATTAAATTGCACACTACTGACTGCCAACTGAAAACTGAAATCTGAAATTTTTTGTTAAAGCTAAACACTACTACTACTGCAAAATGAAAGCACACATGATGAAAGAAATGCTTTCCCAACAAGCTTATTAATTACACCAACCTACCCTAAGAAATTGGAAGCATCTGCTCAATCAAGTAATAGAAAAATGCCAGTATAACCAATCAAGTAGCTGCTTAAGTAATTAGACTTCTTGACCGTGTTTGAACATAGTCAAAATTGGGACATGTAACAACAAAAGAAACTCATGATATTTATGGTTCTCAAAGTGAAGACACGATTGGACATTTAAGCTAAAAAAACCTATCGTATACTCAACTACAGGGTCATAGAAAACATGTTCTATTTGATAACCCTCAAGATATTTTGCAACCTAATCATTATGGTCTAACAATTCATATGCAATCTCTTTTTCATCACATGGTTTCATTTGTGAGTCATCAAACCCATTATTATTCTCAAAACATTCCTCAATCTCGATATCAAGGAGCATCACTGTCTCTTTTTCTTGTTTTGGCAGAAAAAGGGTTTCAAGAAACTGATTTTGATAGTTAAAATTGTGGGACTGAATTTGAGCGTCTAAGACCTCAATATCTTTCTCAAGTTTATTAGCAAATGCTTCTAAAAAACAACTCCTTTCCTTGGAATATTTGCATGAATGTAAATATTGGGGTAGAAAATTTGAGAAAGCATCTTCCACTTGATCATCATCAAACATATCAAAATATTCTCTAAAACCTTCAATAGAAATTGGATCTGCCACATACCCTGTCATCTTGAAGAAACTATATCAACAGTTTAAGCTCTAAATTCCTCAGACAATAGAGTCACCATGAAAATTATGAGCTTTGGATTCGTTTAAACTAGAGTCGCCAAGAAATTCTTTAGGCTACCGATTCTTCAACCAATGGAGTCTCCATGAAAATTTTGAACTCTAGATTATTGAAAATGGAGTCGATGGGTGAATGATGTATAGCCTTTCTGTGTCTCACTATTGTTCACCATCAGTAATTAGATCTGAACTTTGTCGTTTATCCCAGGAAATATTTGACCTTCTCTCCCCGACAACGACGCCAAAATGTTATCTCTCTGTAATTTCCTTGGCTGAAAGGAAATATGCACAAGAGTAACCTCAAAACTGACTTGGGGATGGAAGCTAGCCCTTCCAACCAGTGAGGGCTCTTTCTCCTCAAACCAATCACTAAAAGGATTGATTTGGTTTTACTGAAAGGCTAGATCTATAAGATAAAATGAATTTATAGGGTTGGTTGCAATATGGACATAAAGTGAATTGGGCTGTGGAGTCACTAAAGTCGGAAATCAATGAAAATCTTGTTGGATACTTGGTAGATTTAAGAAATGACTGAACAGAGGCAAGACATAAAGTAATATTTTAAGTCAAATAAATGAGTTGTAGACAACAATTTACAGAGAAAACAATAATCCCTCAAGGCATCTAACAAGGATGAATCTTAAGGAAATTATAACAGAAGTACAACTCAACTACATTCAACAGAGCATCTGATAAAGATGAGTTCTGATACATATATTTCACATCAACTTAGAGAAGAAACCATACAATATCTAGTATATGACATGAAAGAAAAGACTCAAATATCACATGCATAAAATATCACAATCACATGTATCTCTCTGGTTAAAACTCAGGGACTTCTGATCCAACAATTTTCATTAACATCTGATAAAAGATTACAATATGTTCAATAGTATTTACTTACAAAGTGTTTGCTTAAATAGAAAAAATAATAACAATAAATGTTCCTAATGTGATGGAAAGAAAATCCATTCAAATCATAACAAATAAACTAAAACAAATGTAGTTGCAAAAGCTGTCGAATAACTGAGTTTGTTGATGTCAAATCTCCTTGGAATATGAAATTGTCTTTGAATAATGAATCCCTTGCCACCTGTGCATTCTATCCTCTTCATTTGAGAGAGAAATTGGTTTCAAAATAAATCTCAGGTTGTTGAGGATGCAGATCATAAAGTTTCCACCTTATTTTATCCTTGTCTTTGATATCCTTAGGATATCTTTGACCAACTAGTACTGCTGATTTTTTGACCTTAAAAATGTGAAATTTGCTAAAAATAAGGAATCAATCTTGACTCATTAATTACAAGATATTAAGATGACAAAAATATGATTTGAACTCTTGATTTGATGCTTATTGACCTTAATAATCGCGTGCATGAAATGGCATGCTCTGCTAGCTCGAATAGGCTGATTTAGAAATGAAATAACTGCCCTATCACAGTTGCATAGCAAGCTCGCTACACAACAATAACCTACAGGAAATGCGTAGTAGGTTGCGCAATGAAGCCCCTTTTAACACTTTTTCTTCACAAGGTGGTTATTGCAAAATGTCTAGAGGTTGGCATTGGCTGCTCTATCGTTCCAAATGATACCGCTAAGAGCTTTTCCACATGTTAAGCTACAAAGTTGATAATACTGGTTTCAGACCTTCCTTCCTTAAAATGTATGCCACTGGAACCTCAATTGAGGTTTCTTGTAGCCAAAGTAACTACCCACAAAGATCAATGGCACATAAATTCCAAACCATAAAAGGATCAAAGCAAACAAAGTCCCAAGAGGAACTTGCATGCTCTGGAGATATGAATTGATGGATACAGTACCACCAGTCGTTTTTTCAGCCCCTTTCAAAATTTATGTGTCTGCAAATGGAGTTGCAATACTCGAAACTAAAATTGATCCCAGTGACAAGAGAATAGAAACCAATGTCACATTAGTCAATTTGATATGTAACTCCTCATTGAAATAAGTTGGAAACCAAGACATGAAAGTATAGTTACACATGATCCCACAAAAATAAATATAAATAATTTCCCATACAACACCATTGCCTTCTTTGGATCAATCCCTCTCTAGTTTCTGCACAAAATCCATGTAATCCATGTTAGAAAAACAGGATCGCGGAGCAATAAAATAAAAGAAATGCATAAATAAAATATAGAAGATACACAGATATACGTGGTTCACCCAGTGTGGGCTACGTCCACCAAAGAAATTGCCAGGTCCTTCCTTTATTATTATCCAACAATCGAAGGGATACAACCTACAACAAACCCGATGTAACTTCCTCTTATTTCTTTCACAGTCTCCTATCTCAGAATACAATATTCACTATCATGCCTAGACACAATACATTTCCCTCATAAGAGAGGGTTTCCTTTTAGGGAAAAAAACCCTAACATAACTTCTACCGTTAGATCTGCGACCTTATAATGAACGGTCCAGATTTACAATGAAATTACAATATACTTTTACAAGACAATTTTTCCTTCAGAGGTTTCACCCCCGAACCCCCATCGGGGGATGTTTCCCCCGAACCCCCGCCGGGGGTCTGCTTGCCCCTGGACCCCCCAGACTTTGCAGAGGGGGTAACCCCCTCCTACACTCCCCCGCGTGGATGAGTGTACATTCTTCTGGGGTGGAAAGTCTTCATGGGGTATAAACACAGCTGAAAACAAAGACCCCTAAATCAGGAAGATAATTAGGATCCACAACCAACAATCCATACAATACAAGTGATCTCCAGAGATGATAACACTGTCATTAATATCCTTGTTTTTTACATCAATGTACTTGTTTTTAACATCCTCAAAAAAACCAAGCAAATTCATGAACAACTTAAACATTACCTTGATCCACTGCAAGAAATTAGTTCAAGACGATTCTCATATACTTGATAGCTTTTGTGCTTCCATATTTATCTCGGGGGAAGATAAGTCTTATCCAAATAGACATTCAATTGGCCGTGGCCATGGATGTTTAAACTTAGAGTACCAAATCTAGATACTGAACCCCTTACAAGTATTTATAGCTTTCCTTGCAAAATGCATCATTACGCAGAAAGGTGTATACCTATTGACAATGGGCAGATTTAATAGGGGTTTAGTGCTTAATAAGTTTTCTATGGACAGGATTAAATATGGCTGGAATATTCTTAGTAGTCACACAAAATAAATGGCTGTGATTCAATCAGTGACTTCCTAGCTATTATAAAGACATCCGTTTATGTGTTTACTTTTTTACATTTACCTAATCATATTTAAAATTCACTTTGATAGCTAACTGATTGCCACCTAAGTGATTAACAAAAATTAAAATATTAACACCAGATAAATGAAGCTCAACCGTTTATTTATTAATCAATAATAAAATTTAATGTATTCTTTTAAGGATTCTTTTCATCTTATCAACCTTTCGGCGTTGATCAGCCACAATTATGTGGCTGTACTAGTCTAATATCAGATATCAATCTGTTATTTTGATCTATAACATCTGACATCCGGCCAAGTTCCTTTTCTAAAGTAGAGTGAGCATCTGCGAATGCTTTAACACGCTGATGTATGTGAAAGGAATTGCACCCAACATTACTTATTTAATGTAGAGAGTTATCTGCTCGACAACTGGTGTTTTATTTGCAATGGCACCTTATCGTTGTTCCTTGTGCAGACCATTTAGTTTAGAGACATGTTGAGACTCAATGAAACTTCTTCTGCTATTTGAATGCTCTCATTAATACTTGTGCACTTACACAACATTCGATTTTGGGTCCTTGGCGTGTCAAATTCTTTTAATTGTACAGTGGCAATATCCCACATGCAAGAAGACAGAACACATCTAGGGCCTTATATACACAATCCTTTTGATGTATACTTCTATGCATAGTACAATGGTTTGTCCCCATGTGGGCTCTCCCTTTGATGACTTGGCGCTTTGGCACTTGGCATGGATCATGAGCTTTCCCCGGGATTTGGTGACTGTATCGTGGAAAGTTTATTTTCTAAATACCCCGAGAGCACGAAAGGCTATTTATTCAAAACCAAATTTTCTTTTAAAACCCAAGGATTCAAAATTAATAATAGTTTCCAAGATTAATGGAGCTTCAACCTGAAATGAAAGTGGGAGTGGAATAATGAGCTGGAAAGGGTAGGTGGTAAATGGAGAGAGATAATGAATGGGTTATGATAGGTGAGATGGAAGGTGAGTGGGATGGGTAGGTGGAAAGATGATTGAAGTGAGATAATGAGTGGAGGTTTTTATTTATTACTCTATTTTATACTTTGTCTAAAATAAAAAAACAAAATTTAATATAATGACTTTATATTTTAAATAAATATTCACTAAATGAAATTTGGCCATGAAACTTGGATGCTTTAGAGAGACCATAGGTGTAACATGATAAAATAGGCCAGATCTACCAAGGTTGAAGGGAATAAGTAATGAAAGGATCTTATGGAGATTAATATGGAAAAATTAGGATTTGGATGCTACAAGAAAATTAAAACCACACGTTTTATGAAATTATTGGAGTGCAAGTGTTATGAAAACATCAAGATTGGGAGTGCTACAACATGAGCACATACTGCAAAGCCCTACAAAATCACCCATAAATCGACCTAAAATTTATAGGATGATAACAGATAAGATGAAGGGTAAAAATGATTAAAAAAAAGGTTTTAAGCCACCCTTTTTCAAGAATACCTCCCAAGCAAATCAATAAGGACAATCAACCCATAATGAGCATAATACTGCAGATTCATTTGGGAAAAGGACAAGGAAACATTCTATAAAATGTTGAGGATGTGTTGGAAAACACTTATATAGGTACTTCCCTCACAAAAGAGAAATAATGATGATCGTCCACAACATTTAGGAGGATGAAATAGTGGAAGACACTGGTGGAAACATGCCAAGGATTTATGAAGCCTTGGACAAGAAGCAAGTAGAGTATGAATCCACCATGATTAAAGTGGAAGGTAATATCAATAATCATCCCATAGAAATTTTAATTGATTATGGAACTAGACATAGTTACATAAACTCTAAAATTGTTGAAATATTTCACTTGCAAAGGAGTAAGTATAAGAAATATTGGTTAGTTAAGTTAGCTAGGGTCTAAGAGGAAACTCAATGATCTAGTTAAATATTTTCCAATAGACATGAATGAACTCAGTGCAAAAGTAGATGTAAACATCATACCATTGGGTTCATATGATTGTTTAATTGACATGGATTGGTTGGAGAAACATCATGTTATCCTAGATTGTTACAACAAGTCAATTACATGTCTTGATGAAGAAGGGAATCAAGGAAATATTCAAGGCATTCCAAGAGTTGTAGTTGTTAGAGAGATTTCATCTATGTAGTTGAAGAAGAGTTTAAGAAAGGGATGTCATATTTTTGTAGCCCATATGGACAAGGAAGCTAGAGGTAAAGTGGCAAGAATTGAAGACCATCCGGTCTTAAGTGATTTTGAAGATGTTTTTGGAGAAATTCCAGGATTTCCACCAAAAGGAGACATTGATTTCTCTATTGATTTGGTGTCAGGGTCCACCCCAATGTCCAAGACACCATACATAATGGGCACACTAGAGTTGAAAGAGTTGTAGATACAAATTAAAGAACTTTTGAAGAAGGGGTACATATGTCCAAGTGTTTCACCTTGGGGAGCCCTAGTGCTATTTGTAAGGCCGTGAGTTGAATTCAGATAGATGAATAAGGTCATCATAAAGAACAAATATCCTTTCCCCAGGATTGATAATTTATTTGATTAGCTGAAAGGTGCAAGAATATTTTCCAAGATTGACTTGATATTAGGTTATCATCAAGTGAGGATAAAGGAAGAATACATAAGAAAGGAAACATTCAAAACAAGATACGAGCATTATGAATTCACGCTAGTACCCTTTGGACTATCGAATGTCCCAATCGTTTTTATGTGCCTGATGAATGGAGTGTTCATGGAATACCTGGAAAAGATTGTAATTATGTTCCTAGATGATATACTCATATACTCTAAGTCAGAAGAGGAACATAAGAAAAATTTGAGAATGGTGTTGCAAGTTTTAAAGTTTTAAGAGAGCATAAATTGTATGCTAAGCTAAGTGCATCTTTTATCAAAAGAAGATTCACTACTTGGGGAATATAATTTCAGCGTAAGGGATAACAATGGATCCTGAAAATATAGAGGCCAATAGAGGATGGCTAGCGCTAAAGAATGTCACAAAATTCATATCATTCATGGGTCTTTCTGGTTATTACCGAAGATTCATAAAATGATTCTCAAAGATTGAAAGCCCAATCACTTCCTTGGAAAAGAAGGGAGTGAATTTGGAATGGACTCCCAAGTGTGAAGAGAGCTTTCAACAACTGCAATATATATTGACAAGTGTGCCAATATTGAAGATTGCAGATCCGGATGAATTTTTTTTGTGTGCATTGATGCATGCAAGGAAGGGATTGGTGGAGTTCTTACACAAAATGGCCATATGGTATGCTATGAGTCCATAAATTAAAAGAGCATGAATGCAATTATGCTATCCCTGATCTACAGTTAGCAAAAATTGTGCATGCATTAAAAATGTGAAGACATTGCCTCATGGGGAGGAAGTTTGAGCTAAGGATAGACCACTGTGGTCTAAAACATTTGTTT
The DNA here is from genome assembly GCA_009831015.1 of Picea engelmannii. Taxonomy (NCBI): domain Eukaryota; kingdom Viridiplantae; phylum Streptophyta; class Pinopsida; order Pinales; family Pinaceae; genus Picea; species Picea engelmannii. The sequence continues at coordinate 31,454 of ML818588.1, read as the reverse complement.
GGAAAACCAACATTAAATGCTAGGAAAACTAGATGGTTGGAATTTCTTAGTGAATATGACTTTGAAATTAAGCATATAAAAGACAAAGAAAATTAGGTGGTTGATGCACTTAGCAGGAGAACTCATGAAAATAATATTGCATTCAACATGTACATGACTAATTTGAAAGATAAATTTATTGCAACAACAAATTCAGATCAACATGATCTAAAAATAAAAGAAACATTACAATAAGGTAATTTTCAGTAGAAATTTAATTTTTATGAGCTGAAAGAAGACAGAATTATCATGTACAAAGGCAAAGTATATGTGTTGAATTCCAATGAGATGAAAAATGTAGTACTGAAGGAAATACAGAATGTTCCATATGCCGGGCACCCAGAATATCAAAAGACAATTACTGCTGTAAGAAGCCAATATTTTTGGCCAGGATTGAAGAAAGAAGTGGCTAATTACATAGCCATATGTCTAGAGTGCTAGAAAGTGAAGATTGAACATAGACATCCAGTTTGGTTATTGCAACCATTTCCCATTCTTAAATGGAAGTGGGAAGTTGGTACAATGGATTTTATTACAAAGCTTCCTAGAACAGTGAAACAACATGATTCCATCATGGTAGTGGTGGGTAAATTAACTAAGGAAGCACATTTTATTCTAGTGAATACTACATAGAAGGAAACAAATATTGCTGAGATCTACAAGAAATAAGATTCTAGACTACATTGAGTGCCTAAGAAAATTGTTTTAGATAGAGACCCAAAGTTTACATCCAATTTTTGGAAAGGGTTTTTCAAGGGATTTGGGACAAATATAAATATTAGTACAACATATTACCTAGAGTCATATGGAAAAATGGAAAGGACTAGAAAAATAATTAAATACATGCTTAAAATGTATGTGATGGATCAACCTTCAAAGTGGCAGGATTATATACATTTAGTTTAATTTTCCTACAATAATGGGTAATTTTGTAACTTGAGATGGTTTCCAAGATGCTTCGAAGTAATTTTAAAACTACCCACTGTCACTAAGAATTAACGTTTCAATAATAAGCTCAAGATTCCATATTTGAATGATAGGTAGGATAAACTAGGTAGATGAGGTTTACGAATTTATTGATAGCTGAATAGAATAAAAATACTGTAAATCTCTCAGACCATAGGTCTAATCCATTGGGAATGGAGTCTCATTCAATAGAGAATAATTTATGTTGATGATAGGTGGAAGAAAGGAGAGAAACATCAAATCTCTTATCTAGTAGTGAGTAAGGAAGTATCTGCATATCTGAGATGAAGAAAAATGATCTTGCTGAACATTAGATAAAAAATCCAACAATAAATAAATTATGCATAGGATGGGCATAAATTATCAATCCAACCACACAACATTTAAATAAAATAACTTGCATATGTATGCACATGTTTCCATTGAATGTGACAACGCCATCAAATCAATAAAAACATATTGGAAAATGTTGGTGGTTGTACCAAATTCTTGTCTTTAATTTGATCAATCTTGCTGCAAATTACAAAATTAAGATATAGAACAAAGATGAATTTAAAGAGGTTTACCACATAAAATATGAAGAATACAAAGCTCTAATTGAAGGAGCTATGAATCCTTGGATTGATCTTATGATTTAAGAAAATTTACAACAACATTGTAGGATTCATTGCAGAGAACACAATCCTGCTACCAAAAATCCCCTAACCTACTAACCCACCCTTACTATCTTTTGCCAATATTTCATTTTGAATGTTGAATGCTTCTTTACTGAATTGTGGAACTGTTTCCTAAAGATAATATGAAGATAAGATATCTTAGAGGATCTTCACTTAGGTGTTTGTTGTCCCATTTCTCCTAGATAATAGGAATTATTTCTCGGCCCTTTGGTGAAACCTATATGCTATCCACCAACTGTCATAACAATTCTTCCAACTTTATGTTTCCTAGAAGAACTCTTTCAAAATATAAGATTTGATAGGGTCATCACTTTGAGCACCCAATGCTCTAGAATATGGAGTTGATTTATGAATATAAAGATATGAATAAAAAAGTGTCCTTTACCTTGATTTATCTTCCACTTTTACCATAATATCTTTTAGAGATCTAATTTTTTCTTCTCGAAGTAGTTTTGACCAGGATTACAAGGTGATGAAGTCACACAATCAAACCAAGAATGTAATCCTTTGTCTTTTAAAGCTCAGTTGCTACATATTGGTGTTTCTTCATGGTCAAAATTCTATGGGATTTCTAGTCATATTTTCCTCCAAACATATTCACCACCTACTTTACAAATTCAAATGGCATTGCAATGTCTATTTCAGCTCTTGTCTCCACTAGAGCATTAAATTCTGATTCTGCACTTTCGTTCAATCTAGATTTCAAGGGTGAACGTGCCTCCACTACCAATGCATTTGTATTTATTACTGGTGGAACTATTCCCTCTTTCAATGACAACACACCATCCATAATGAACCACACCCATACAAATACAGTCTACCCTCTCTTCAACGTACAAAAAAGTAGAGTAATGAACTTTTACAATTCAACCCCTTTCCTTTTAAATAACTTTGTTGGAACTATTCAGGTAGGGTGATTTGGAGAGTACTCCAAGTCACCAAGACTACTGTCAACATGAACCTTCCAACCACAATAAGAACATGTATATCTAATAAGAGGGACATTATTCTTTGGCCTTTTACTTCATGAGTTTGAAATATAAAAGATCTACTTCAAATTGGTTTTTATCTTGACAAGGAAAACTCGACAATAAATTCATCAACCATAGACATGTGATAGACAAACATTATCATTAAGGAAGATTGCACCACAAGTAGAGAATCAACTACAAGTAGAGAATCTATCTGCTCTCTTGTTATCTCCAAAAACACAAAATTAGGCTTTAGAACAATAGAAGATTTCAAATGCACCCCTGTCTTGGACAAAATTATATAGAAGACCAATATCTCGATCACTCGTAGAAGTGCATTCAAAAATTAATTTCTTTCCTTTTACAAATTTCCACAGTGTTTCTCTTGGATCTTCTGTTCTTGTGTCTACCACTACACTCATGCATTTTCTCAACACATGACCTCCATAATATGGAAAGGAAAAACCTCTATTACACACTTTTAAATGAAAATTCCCATGCTTTTGGACCAAATTGTAATGCATCCCATGCAGACATTGCCATACTAAAGCTTTATTGTATTTTAGTCCTTCCAAAAATGAAAAATAGATCCATTTTCACTATATACACTAGGAGACGAGATTTCCATATACTTATCACACCAGAGAAAATTTCAGCTACTAAAAGAGGTTTCCCATTTGTCTTGAAAGACAAAGAAGTAACAACCTCTCTTGTTGAATGTATACATGTCACTATCTCTTCATTGTATCATGAATTATGGAAATTGATTTTTCCATATGAACAACCAATTTGAACCACATCTAGAGCTGGAGATGGGATGAAGTATTGAATGGAGGATTATCAATGCTAACATAAATTACAGGTAGAATATTTATGATAGCATTAGCATCTCTTCTGTGCGCATTCTCTTACACATACATACAAATACATATATATCTCTTCCTCTATCTATATGTTAATGTTATTTCTCTCCTTTATATCCCAATCCCGTTAGATATTTATACCCCAAAATATAGGGTTTCAAGTTCTATTCTTATGTTTCCCAAAATAACTGACTACAATGCATGGCATAGCCATCTTCAGTTAACTGGCTATTTTCTTTCTTCTACTTCTTGTTCTTTATACAACTTTTCTGTTGTCCTTTCTATTTCTGGAAATTTTCACTATCATCATTTGTGACTCCTTTTCTCACTCGCTTGCTTTATCCTTTTGTCTTTGTGCTATATCTGTCCCTCACATCCTTCTGCACCCTTTGTATCTTCTGTTTGAATCCTTCCTTATACGTGGATCCTTCCTTCTACGCGAATCCTTCATACTTAGATTCTTCTCAAAATTATATCCAAAACTCTCTGTCCAACAGGCCCTCAACACTCACCTGTGACTCATCCCGAGCCACTCATGCTTGTTGCCTATTATTCCATACTGCAATGAACTATTGTGTCGTAGCCTTAGTTGTTTCGGTCACCTCTTTGACAATGGTGGCCTCTTTGACTGTGCCATGTTTTTGAATGCTTAGTCGGTCTTGTTCCTTTGGTTTCTTTATGTTTCGTTGAAATATGCCTTAGAGGGTCCTCCTTCTCCCTATTGAAGGCCTCATCTCTCCTAATGGCAGCTTAAGTCTGGACGAAAACATCAGGAGGCGTGTTGCTAAGGGGGAGAACATCGCTTCTCAGAGGCACAATAGTGGGTAATCCTCCTCTTCATGTAATCATATTCTCTGTCAGTAATATGTTGAGGCTGTCTAAAGTTGAAAAACTCCTCCTTTCCGCCTTCATATTTAGGCCATGTCTTTCGGTTCATTTGGGGTGTCATATACGAGGTCAATTTCTAGGTAACCTCACTTTCAGTGGGATCCTGATCCATTTATTTCTCTTTTACTATCATGAAGAGTTCATAACCATTGAAGTAGATACTGGCTCTGGTCTGGTCATCGTGCAATTTTATGCAGGAAATGATGGGAGTCCCTTCATTTGGTATGCGCTCAGTGCCTGAGTATGGGTCCCTAGCCAACTCCATCATTGGTTGTTCTTTGATAATGTTCTAGTCCATAAATTGTAGGTTGGTAGGTGTTCCCACCATATCGCCATCTCTACTCAGTCCCTAGAAGGTCCTTGATATTCTTGGTAGGGATGTCCCCATTTGTCCAAAGTGCCTGCTCGAAAAACTGAAGCTTGACTCTATTCTTGATGGGTCTCTCCTATTTTATCAATGTGACATGCAAAAATATGAGTTACACTTACAATGTTCTTATGCTATTGTGGTATTGTTCCGACCATACCTGTCCCATCCTATTTTAACTAACTAATCCCTTCCACCACCGGAGATGATGAGTTTTTCCATCATTTCATTTTAATTACAAAATATTTCAGGTGAGTTTGCCCGTGTACCATCGATCGACTATGATTTATAACGACTTACCTAAGTAAATGGTTATACGGTGTTATGATGACCCGTTACACTGACCGTCCAACTCTCTTTTCCATTCTTGGTTGTATTTAACTGTCTTTTCATTCCAACCCACTTAGTAATGCGTTTCTCATCGCAAGAGGGCCGATCCATATCTTCTTATTGAACTTGATGCATTGTTCACTTCGCGTAAGATGGTTAGTACAACTGCACAAGTTCTGATACCTTGGGATTCTTATTTATTCAGTGTCTGTCTCCTATCACTAAATTTTTATTATTTTTCCCTTTTTATACTTTTTATGTGGTTTTTCTTGTTTTTCCTGCTACTATGGTACATCTACTGTAATACAGGGTTTTTTGCGCTACACAGGTCACTGTGCAGATGACCGACTATATCTATAGAGCGTCAACTGAATTCCATTCACTATTCCATCCAATATCTTTCCATATAAGGTTCCCAACTATGCAACACATATCTCTGTTATCTATTGGATCACATACGACCCTAACTAGTGCATGCGAAACTTCCTTGGGTGTTGCAGATACTTATTGTCGTAGAGTAGTACCAAGTTGTCGATTTGTAATTCCTTGGTTCTAATATGTCGATCGTGCCATGCCTTCTCTCTATATTTATGCACCTGTTGATGGAATCCGGAAAAAACCTATCCTCCTCAAGCTGGACTAACTGTGTCACTATCTCCTCTATTTCACCTGTGTTCGAAAACTCAATGATGACTGCAATGCGCGGACTAGGTACGATGAACTCCATTGACATTACTTCTTCCTATCCATAGACCAACTAGAACGATGTCTTCCCTATCATCTTCTTACTTGTAGTTATGTATTCCCATAGTATTGCATGGATGTGTAAGTCCCAATCGTCTCTTCCATCATTGCAAATCTTTGTCAAAGCATCCTCCAAAATTTTATTCAATGCTTCTACTGTGCCATTATCCCGAGGGTGATATGGTGTACTTTTCTGATGATGAATATGGAATTCCTCAGTTAATTCAGCAATGGTTTGGTTGAGAAAGTGCATACCTTGATCGCTAAGTAATATGCACATACATACAAACCCGGTGACTACCTTCTCAACGAGAAACCACACAATGGTCTCTAAAGTGCAATTAGTAATTGGTGCTTCTTCTGCCCACCTAATTAAATACTCGGTGGCAGTAATGATGTACCTTGCTCCCGATCTCCTTGCTTGTGGGTTGATGGTGTTGATTAAGGTTGTTTGTCATTGATGTCAACTCTTGAAGAAATCCCCGTAGCATAAAGGTTTGGGTAATGGAACCAAGATTGTTTGATGTAAATATGACTCATTATTTTTTTTTCATGGTTGATAAAAAGTAAATATGGATGAACTCCAAAGTGGTCCCCTTATGGTGAAATCCCTCATGAGGAGACGCTTTGCAGAGTAAGAGAACCCATGCTTAATTGTGGAATAATGAGATGAAGGAAAGTGAATTTGTGAGGGGAACTATCCTATATGGATAGTGCTTTTCATGCCATTTCTGGTGGTATGTGGAACGCCACATAGCTCCTCACGGTTAGAGAGTTATGGCCATGAGAAGTTGAAGACCCCAAGTTTGGGTAATGGACCCAAGTTTGTTTGATGGGTAATGGTATGAGTTATGATATATTTTCAGATAATACTATTCCATATGGATATTACATGTCAAGCCATTTCTGGTGGTATGTGGAACGTCACATAACTCTTCATGGTTTGAGAGTTATGGCCTTACAAAGTTGGAGGACCCTCATATGTCATCTAGAAGCCCCAAAAGGTCAAAGTAGTCAAACTGGTTTAAGAGATTTTAAAAGTTAAATAATAAAGTGAAGTAATGAGTGTATTATAGTTCAAAGTGAATACAAAATAAATTGTTTCAATAATAAATTTAATGGAGAAATTAGAAGTGGGTTAACGCTAAAATAAGGAAAGTGGGGCCAAGTGTCCTAGAAGATGTTTTTAAGGAAGCTACTTGGAGAGTATAAATAAGAGGCAAGGCTCTCTCATTTTAGGTGCACTTGAGAATATTGAATATATATAGGTGTCTGAGTTAATCAAGGATATCTAAGCCGAATTTCTGAGGTAAGGTGAAGAAAAGAAGGCCGAATTGCAAGGAAGGATAAATTATTTTGATGGTGCTTTCCAAGGTATGTTATTTACAGGTCATCTCACCATTTTCGATATAAAGTTTTTTCTATAATGATCCAGACCATGAAATTCATATGAAATTGAGAAAACATATACAAGTATATATGGTAAAAAATTCATCTTGTAGGTCATTTCATTTTGTGAGTTACACTCCGTGGAAAATAGGGTTTGTGGCTAGTCCTGAAACTAGTCAAAAACAGGTGTTTCGGGTAAAAACGTCATAAATTCTTAATAACAAATCCAAATTTAGTGAAACCAAATGTGTTGGTTAGGGTAGAGTCTTTAGTATGCTGTGTAATAGTTTCATATCAATTCAACAAATATTTCATGTGGGGCACGCTCTACAAGGTCACTCTCTAGAATAAGACGAAATTCAACAAGGTACACCATTTTTTCTATAACTCCTTTTCTAAGAGGTTCCAAGTAGTGACACCTGGAGGAATTGCATTAAAAATACTGAAGAACATTGTGTATCAATTTCATATCTTTATACATTCCAGGTACAAAGTTATGATTACTTCAATTTAGGGTTGTTGACTAATCCCAAACTAGGCATGTGAGACTAAAGAAAAGTTTGATGAAAATGCTAGTCTCTTGTTGTTAAAGTTAATGAAGGTTTGTAGGAATGTGATCATATACACTAGGTCTATTACAGAGCTAAAAATCACATTTGGATGATGAAATTGATGAGGGCTTTTGGTTGAGGTACATGTTGAGTACATATTGATGAGTAGTTGACACATGATTGATACATACTTGGTACATGGTTGGATGCACTTGTTTATGGTACATGTTGATTACAGGTTGTTTGATACATGTTGGTGCATGGTTGGTGCACTTGTTTATGGTATAACTTGATTACAGGTTGAGGTACATGTTGATGCATGGTTGATGCATGGTTCAAATTTATTGGTACAAGTTTACAACAGTATATATCACAATGATAGTGTGACAGTGGTTCCATCATTCTACTTCTACTTCAGGGTGGTTGGACAGGGAAATGACAGGTGGTTGTAGCCACCTTTTGGTTGTAGTCGGAGAACATAGGGGTTTGTAGCCTCCTTCTGGTTGTAGCAAGAGAATTGGGGAGTTGGAGCTTCCCTCAGGTTGTAGCAAGAGAAACTAGGGGGTCGGAGCCTCCTTCCAGTTGCAGCTGGCAAACAAAGGAAGTTGGTGCTTCCAATGAATGTAATTCTTCAAGACATATAAGAAAAAACATTCCGTGGTTTTCTCCTGATTTGGGTTTCCACGCAAAACACTGGTGTACTGTGTATGCGTGTGATTGTTTATTTCTTACTGCTCATTATTGGATGATAATTCTACATTGATATAACATTTGAAGAAAAAGGATTATAATTACACTATTACTGATTTACCCCCCCTCTCGGTAATCCAACAATTGGTATCAGAGCAGGTTCCTTCAGAGATCAGTTTAACCATTGAAAGGTAGATCATGGAGAGTACCAACTCGTGTAAAAATGGAATACCATAGTTTGATGGACATAAATATGCTTTTTGGAGAATAAGGATGAAGACATATATACATGCACAAGGATTTCAAGTTTGGAAATCAATTGTAGATGGATACACGGCACTAACAGTTACACCAACAAATGACAAAGAAATGAAACTCGGTGAGAATAATTCCAAAGACAAAAATGCACTTTTGAACGGTCTCAGCAGGAAGACTCAAGAATTTCCTTGGTTGGGGGTATATGTGAGGTAAAAAGTGGCTGCAACCGTTCAACGAGGTCGAGTGTCAGGGGGACAACAAGACAGGGGATAAGTTGTGCCAGAGGTGGGACAAAGTGAACAAACTCAGAGGGCATAGGTAAGTGGCATGTGGGATACTCAGAGTATATGGACGATGTCATCAAGGGTAGATGATAAGGAGTGCCCCAACCAAGGGCAACATGGGTTGCGTTTGCCAAAAAAAAAGGGAAGAAGGTCGCCAATGGTGATGACAAAAAGGTATGGAAATGCTGGAAATAAAGGCGTTTGTACAATAAATAAAGAATAATTGGGGATGAGTGTACAAATACAGAAACGGGTGCCCCGATGTAATGTGGTTGGCCCAAGTAGGGCGTAATTTGCTTGGAGAAATGGTGGAGGATGGGGGCCCCATGGGTGGGTTTCTGTATGAGGTAGTTGAAATGAAGGGAAATTTGCAGAGGGGCAAACTGATTGTGGATGAAATGGAGGGTTCATGATACTGTGGAGGTGCAGGCAAAAATAGAACCTTGAAGAGATAATTTGGGAGTCTGGTGGGAAAGCTAACAAAATGAGGAGAAGGAGTATGTGGCTGATTTGCGACATGATGTAAGACTATCGAGACTCCCATCCCTAAAGGGTTTTAAAAACAACATGAGTGTCGAAGGTGCAAAAGGGTGCTATGAATGGGACAACTCATGTGGGTAAGAGTACTACCAGGTGATAGTACCGAAGATGCAAATGGAGGTGTTGGTACTGTAGAGCCAGAGATGGGGATCCTAAAGGCAAATGTCAGAGGGTGTGACTGGAGATGAAAGTTAGATTAAGAGGGAATAACTACATGCCAGTGCTGAGTATATACCTGAAGGGGTTGCATTGATGTATGATGACCAAGTACCTGCACACATGAAAACCAAATACCCGACGTGAACAATATCTAAAGAGAATCAAACATACAAGCATTTATTTGATAATGTTGAATATGAGCATGCGTACCTGGTCAGGGTATGAAAAAATGGCACCCTAGAGGCTCAGGATGAAAAGTGGCCCGAGGACTGTCTTGATGTAGATGACAGGATATTGATCCTGTGGCTAAAGACGGATAAGAGAATGGACACCCAGAGCTCCCGGAATGGTGAGTGGAAGTTTTGGACAAAATGCCTATATATAGCTGTAGGGACCACATTGCCACCTCATTTGTACTTGCTGCTAGAGTGACTAGGCAAGAGGTATTCAAAGGAGATTTGGAGATTCCGGGAGGACGAGGTAGTCGATCGAGGACCAACGAGCTTTAGGTTAGTATTCTGATCATCCTGCATAAAATTAGGTTTTCCATTTTTGGGCAGGGGCTGTATGGAGGGCCGTACGAATGTTTTTATGGGTGTGGGCCCCCACATGCGCGGACGATCCAGAAATATGCGTGTCTGCCGTCTGGATAACTGTGCATGGGGGCACCCGTAAGGGGGACTAAGGTGTGCATCATGTGCGCGTCTGTTGGCGACACAGTTGCGCATGTGTGCTCAACTGTGTAGTGGACAAGCGTGCTTTGATGCGCGCCTGTGTTCGTGATAGGGGCGCATGGAGGCACCCTTGTAGGCTGAGCAGGCACACACGCATGCGCACCTGTGGGATGGATAGGCATGTCTGTCGAGTGAACAGGTGCGCATACGTGCGCGCCTGTGGGGTGAACAGGCGCGCATGTGTGTGCGCCTGTGGGTTAAACAACCGCGCCTTGGGGGCAAGGTTGACGGGTGTAAAATTTATATTTTTAATGTTTTTTATGATCAATGTGGCTGACCTAGGACTATTTTATGTGGCTACAGGTGATCATTGTGCACGATGCTGGTTGGTTGGAAAAAGCGAGATTGGTCCCAGCTGAGAGATGCCATGGCGATTGAGGAGCCCGGGGTTTGTGCCACTTTGGCAGCTTGTGGGCTGCTGAAGTTCTTTGAGTGCCCGTTGATACGGGCGCAGGAGTATCTCCTAAAAATCCTTATCCAGATGTGGAGTTCAGACCTACATTGTTTTATGGTGCAGGAAGAGCAGCTTTCCTTCACGGCGGTGGAGGATATATATATATTTTTTTTGGGCTCTCGTTTTGGGGAACGCCCCTACCGGCGGAGTCGGTGTTACGTGCTGACATGGCATTAGTGACAGTGGGCTGGAGGTACTGTTCCAGGGTGAACTTTATGTCGCGCTCTGTCATGAGCATCGGAGCGATGGATGCTCTAGTGCATCACTGTATAGCAACGATGATTGTGAGGGTGTACGGGTCCCTTGCGACTCGACGAATCAGTGGTGGTCAGCTGAGTATTATGAAGAGGGTATTGGATGGTGAACACTTTGCCTAGGGGCTTACACTGCATACCAGGATGGTAGGGTAGCTGGACTGATGTCAGTCCATCGACACAGGGGACTTTTCTTTTGGGTCCATCCTGGTGGCCTGGTTTTTGGAGCGGGTGCCTATGCTACGCCCTAGGATTTTATTGGGTGCGCCTGGGGTGCGAGAACCGCGACTGAGGTGGTGGTCGACTATTTTTCTTCGCTACAGTGGTGGCAAGGGCGACCACTTCTTCACGGCTGAGGTAGCATAGGTGTGGTAGAAGATGCCGCAGATGATACTGCAGTTTCCATATACTGGTGTTGACTTCTGGGGTGATCCAGACATGGTGTTACCTCCGGGAAAGGTTTTTGATCATCGAGGTATGTTGATGAGTGTGATATATATCGTTTGTTTTTGAGATAGCATGACATGTGTATTTGGTATAGATACTGATACTATCTATTGTTTGTTTGTATGTACAGATGTGGCACCTCACGGGCGTGAGGTTGAGTTGCTGAGGGCGCTGGATTGCTAGGAGCCGAGGAGACCTCCGCGGGGAGGGCCGCGGGTAGGAGAGAGACGTCGATGTGAGGAAACTGAGGTGAGACCAGCTGAGCCTGAGAGAGAAATGAGGAGATGTCGGTTTGATGACCCAGGTGCTAGGCCATCACATGCTCCTCCGGTGGATGACAGAGCAGATTTTGAGGATATTCGCTGCCACCTGGAGGTGGTGCTACAGGGCGTGCCTGAGGGCATGTGGTCGCATATCCAGGATGAGGGCATCCTGGAGCAGTGTGTGGGGGTTTCTCCGCCGCGGCGGTCCGTGGTACGACGAGCAGCAATAGAAGGTGTTGCTATGACCAGATAGTTACCTCCTAGTCCGGAGGGACCAGTAGTGGGTGGGGTACCACTGCCTGAGGGAGGGGCAGGAGGTGGTGCTCTAGAGGCACCTTGAGTGGTTCTCTATGTATTTTTGTATTTTTGTATATAGGCTGGTGAGCCCATTTTGTACTGAGGTGCTTCACTGGCTTGCAGATACTTGTATTTTTGTATGTAAACATTTGGATGGCACCGTGGACTGACTTATATATACATTAGTATACATTTTTGAGATCTATGTGATGTTTACATGTGTTTTGTTAATGTGTTGATGATGTCTAATCTATATATGATGTGACAGGTGTTTGATATGTTTATGTATGTGTATCGGTATCTTGATGTGATATGTGCCAATCTAACACCATGTTAGCTATGTGATCTGTAATTTGATTCAATTGTCTTGGAATATGTGTAAATGTAATGAAATCAAAATGTCGAGATAAAAGTATAACCTGCAGGTATTTGCGAAAGAGACAAGGATCGTGGACTTGGTACACATTGTTGAGCTGGAGAACGACTAGTTGAGAGTCGAGAAAGATGCTAAGGTGACGAATATGATGATGCTGGGCATCGACGAGGAGGCCAATGATGGAAGTGTATTTGGCTTGGTTGTTGGTGGCTGAACCTAAACATATGCTGCTTGAATGGAGCATTTCATGTGAGGAGGTATAGAGGGCCCAAGCTGCCAAAGCGAGATTTTGTGTCCAACGGCTGGCGCTGTCAGCATAACTGATGTGGTAGGCTGGTGGAGGAAGCATTTGTCAATAGCACAAATGATAGTTTAGACGTGAGGGATGGAAAAAAGATTAAAAACACTATAAAATAAATAACCTGTAGTAGAATTACTACGCTTAGGCATAAAATTTCTTTAAGTATAACCCGTTGACAGGTTCTTTGAGAGAGAGGCCTTCGGGAGAGGCCAAGATGTATGCGCCTTTGGTGAGGCAATGTTGGATAATATATGGGCCTTGCCATAGTGACTCGAATTTTCCATGACCAAAGGTATCGTGAGCGATATCATAAGAAAGGATGAGGTCACCTTCGTGAAATGAGCGAAGGTTGACATGGCGATCAAAGGAGGCCTTTGACCGTTTTTTAGCTACCTCATTGTTCTGTAAGGAATATCGACAATCTTCGTCCAGGGACTCTAAGTTCAGCAAGCGCTGCTCCATTGGAGCAGTGTCGGGTAATAGCTCAATTGCGGTGCGTAAGGTGGGAATTTCGCACTCGATGGGAAGAGTGGCCTCAACATCATGGACTAGATGAAATGGTGTGAAACCAGTGGTTGTTTTCACAATTGTATGGTAAGCCCATAGCGCAGAAAATAACATATGATGCCAATTGGTCTTATGTTTATTAACCGTGCACTGTAACATGGTCTTGAGGACCTTGTTAACTGCTTCAACCTGTCCATTAGACTGAGGGTAATATGGTGAGGAAAAATCATGGGAGAATCCTAACCGAGATGAGAGTTCGACGAAAATCTCATTCTCGAAGTGTTTCCCATGATCAGAAACTAATTGGAGTGGTACTCCAAAGCGGGATATGACGTGGTTAAAGAAAAAACGGGCAGTGGTGTCAGCGGTATTGTTGAAGGTGGGCATAGCTTCTTCCCATTTTGTGAAGTAATCGACTGCGAAAACAATGTATTTGTGTCCATTGCTGGAGGGGGGATTACAAGTCATGAAGTCGATGCCCCATTTACAAAAAGGGTCGGCAAAAATGACTGGATGAAGAAGAGCAGGTGGTGCTCGTGCTTTGTTGGCGTAAAGATGACATTTCTCGCATCGTTTCATGGCATGAATGCAATCGTGAAACAATGTAGGCCAAAAGAAACCTACTCGGATGATTTTATGAGCAATGGACATTCCCGAAAGAGGGCCCCGACATGCACCTCTATGGCAGTCATTCAAGACTTTTTCAACTTCATCAATGGTCAGGCATCGACAAAGAATGGTGTCAACCCCTCACCGATATAAGATGTCTTAAATGAGGAGATAGTGGGGGGCCTGGTGGCGAATATGACAACAATCGTCTCGTGAAAGGTGGTTACCGAACTCTTGAGTTCAAAGGTAGATGAGGAGGTCGCTGTACCATAGATCATTCGAAGTGATGTAAAAGAGATGTTCATCAGGGAAGTCGGTATTGACGGGGGCACTGGTAGTGTCAGAGGGGAAGGCCGTGACAAGTTCGGCGAGGACGAGAGATTTCTTTCACTTGGGTGTTGAGAATTCAAGATCGTACTCCTGGAGGATAATGATCCATCGAGAAAATTTGCCATTAATTTGCCGACGATTGAATAAGTATTGCATAGGGTTGAAATCTTCTACGACCTTAGTCGTGCAAAGCATAATGTAATGACGTAGTTTTTGGATTGCGAGGATGACTGCAAGGGCTAGTTTCTCTTCATGTTTATACTTCAAGGGTGGCCCTGAGAGGTTTTTACTAACGTAATAAATGACTTGCTCAGGATCTTCATCACCGATTTGAACGAGAACTCCTGCTATTGAGACAGCTGATGCTGATATATAGAGGATATAGTCACGATTGTAGTCGGGTGCATTAATTAAAGGGGCGTTGGAGAGTGCCATTTTAAGATCGTCAAATGATTTTTGGGCATGTTCATCCCAGTAAAATGGGATGTCGTGGCATAGTAAGAGAAGGAAACCGTGTGCGCGAGTGGCGTAGTCTGGGACAAATCGCTGTAGAAAGTTAGCTTTTCCTTGTAGGCTCTGGAGTTGATGTAAATTCTGGGGAAGTGGAATTTCTGTGATGGCTTGGGGAACTATCTCCCAAACTGGGATATTGTGACACACCAATTATCATAAAAGAAGGATAAAAAAAAAAAGAAAAAAAAAAACTTTGGTTAATCTCCCACAAATGAGAAAGCTCCACAAACATGCATTGGCGAAATGCCAATCCCTAGTTCAATATCGGGATTCGGGGTTTCTAATGTCAAAACTCATTCACCCCCATGGCTCGCGATCCTCCGAATCCCGATGCGCTCCTTACGCATTAGCTCTCCAGGCCAAGCCTGCGGTTCACTACCTTTGCGATCGTGGTCTTACCTTCTTTCGAGGCTACTCCTATCGGAGTTTCAGACTTCACGGTTTTGAAGTGTTCAGAACTTACGTTCTCAGGATCTTCGATCCTCCGATCCCTGATGCCACTTGGCGTTGAATCCGATGAGGATTACCCCTTTGACACCTGTCTTCCACTTCCACACTATTACAGTGGGGCCATCGCGTTTCAAAATTTTGTGACTTCTCTGGCACTACTTCTCTCGTCACCGAGAACCCCGATATACCGATCCCCGATGCACGTGAGAAATTATTCCTCCATGTCACCACTTTCCCGTTGTTATATCGGATATCGCGAAATCGTGATATCTAATGCAACAATTCCTTTGTCTTTGGAAATCCCAAAATGCCGAACCCTGACTCCTAGGGATCCTCTGAAACGTGTCCCTGCAGATGGACGGTTCAAAATTCACGTCGGGATATCGCGAATCGCGATTCCAACATGCAAGAGTTTCTTGTCCCCGGGAACCCCGATTCCCCGATCTCCGACTCTTCGGGATCCTCTACCATATGTCCCTGCTATTTGGACAGCTCAGATCCTATCGGGAAATCACAAATTGCGATTTCCTATTGTAATGGTTCTACACTCCTAAATTCTCCGATGGGTGAAATCCCAATGCCTCCCAGGACGTCGACACGTGTCCTGCCGAGATCAACGGCTAGGAATCTTTCTCTGCACACTAGGGTTTAACTCCGACGCAACCTCTCGGGATCTGACGACTGTCGGGACTATGACCTAAGATCTGACGATTCAGATCATTTCTCCTACACACTCCCCTTCCATAGGCTATACTCCGTGCAACTCCTCCCTATCCAACGGTTAATGGGTAATTTGGACTGAGATCTAATGGTCTAGATTCATTCTTTGGGGTCTGAGCATTTACAATCCCAATTTCTCGTTGCTCACGATGATAGAGGACAAAGGGGCAAGGTATGTAACGCCTGTGTTACTTTCGTCAATCTAATGGTCGTGAATGACTATGGGTCCTTCGACGAGATCTCATCCGTCGACTTGTCACTTCTCACAACACTACTATCTTGGAACCTTAATAGGATTGTTCCTCCTCATGCAGGGTTAATAAGGCCTATGCATTCGAGTCCTTGCTCTGGGTTCTTGGTGAACCTTTCCAAGGAGGGAATCTCTGTGAAGAGATCCCTACCAGGGCATTCCCAGAAGCAGATAAAGGGAGACAGCTTCCCGAGAATGGCTGGGCATGATGAGATTCATTTTATTGTCATAAGTTATGCATGGCTTCCTTTATGACAAGCATATATCAACTCATTCATATCAAACATTACGCGGGTACTCTTATGCTGAAATCATTTACAATTTCACGATTCTATGAGCTAATATATACTACTTATTAACCATTACTGCACAGACATTCTTACCCAGGAAACATTTACAATCTCACAATTTCATGAACACATGTGACAGCATATCAATTTCAAAATGTAATATGAGCAAAAACACTTATCAGAAGTACTTCAGCAATGGAAAACAACTGGTGAGAGGGGTGCTCGTTTCCACCCAACCGTAGGCGTAGCGATTCCTACTGCATTTACCACTAGCCACCCCCGAGCTGAGACCACGATGTTCTAAGACCTGTATCTTCTTGTCTTCCAGTGTCCAGGAGTGAAGGTTGCAACCCCCTCCTCTCTGTGATCACTCACTCTACATAAAAACCGCTAGAGTTCCCCTCGCGTCTGCCCCCTTCAATCGCTTCTGCCATACGCCTTATCCTCTCGCGAGGTTGTGTGTGGCACGATTTCCCTTGTGTTGGTCATTCATGATGGCTCTATGGATAGGCGGTTCGCCTCCCCATCCCTCATCAAGCCATCAACCTACCGGCCTGCAAGGCATTAATTTCAGGGCTAGCGAGCCGCTTTTGGTTCTCCGGGCCAGTGGAGTCCAAAATACGGTATTTAATTCTTGGTGGAAGTTAACGCCCCTTTTTCCAGGTGCCCTCCACCACCATCGTGGTCTCTTTTCCGCACATCCCGTCTTAGCGGTTCTGCAATAAATTCAAACTGTTATTTACATTCATTGACCTCTTCCTGCAAGTCCATTTACATCACATATTCATACTTATGAATTTTTCCATAGTCCTTGGCCAGTTCAGTTATATTTACAATCTGGGGGAAACAGGGTGTTACAATTCCCTCCCCCTTAAAAAGGAACATCGTCCTCGATGTTCTTAGCTACTAACATGAATTACATGTACAGAAGTAAACAAAATCGGATTTGCCTGTCTCATGGCATCCTCCATTTCCCATGTGGCCTCATCTGGGCCAAAATGTTTCCACTGCACCTTGACCTACGCAATGGTTTTGTTCCGGAGTTGGGTTTCCCTTCTGTCCAATATGCATTGGGGTTCTGGCAGGAATTCTCCCTCCGGTTCCACCTGAATCACAGACCAGTCAATTATATGATTAGCATCATGTACATATTTCTTCAATAAGGGAACATGGAAAACATTATGTGCTTTTACTGTGGGAGGAAGTGATAGCCGATAGGCTACAGGTCCCACTCTGTCTAGAACCTCAAAAGGTCCACAATATCGGGGCGCCAATTTGGCACAAGCTCCCATTTTTAGGGAAATCCTTTTGGGCTTAATTCTGAGATATACATGATCTCCTGTTTGGAACTCTCTTGGAGTTCTCTTTTGATCAGCATAGCTTTTCTGTCGGTTCTGAGCGACCTTCAGATT